>JANCRA010000121.1:0-151805 GCA_024362935.1 Setophaga petechia | reverse complement strand
AACCTGTGAACCAAACCTGTGTCTCTTGTTTAAGCATGAGACCATGGGCTCAAAGGGATTTTAAATTATGTACAGCAGTCATTTTCCTTATTTCTGCTTTTCAGCTCCCTAAAAAGAGATGTGACTCTCTGCAAGTGGTGCTTCCAATGTTTAAGGTCTGTAAGTACTCCTTTTTTGCACAAATTAATCTAAAGTAAGGATATTCACCCAATTTGCTTCGATGTACTTCTTTCTCCTGAGAAAACACAGCACAGTTTTGACATTTTACATGAGCATCCAAAAAAATGCTGGTGTCACTTAGATAAGAACATTTAAAAATAATTATCCCTATTTTTCAAAACTAGGCAGTGGAAAAGTAATGAAGGAAAAGCTCTGAACTAAAACTACTTTTCTTCTCTTTTCCTGATACTCAGCTTTAATCTGGGTATACTCTTTTATGCAGTCAATGGCTTAGGGATGTGAACAGCCATAAATGAATCTTAAAAAAAAAAAAGAAAATTAACGTGGCAAAATCTGACAGCTGTATGGCATTTATTCTAAGCAAATTCTGCATTGGTTCAATCTCTCGAGCAACTGTTATTTGGGTCAACATTATTGCTTTCATAGTTCACAGTCTTTATCTCCTGGGAGAAAGCCAATTTTTTTTCTTCACTCCAATCCTCTTAGGCAGAGCCCCAAGGGTCTGTATCAATGACCTGAGGATTTGCATTCTACACCATGTCCATGGTCAGGGCACACTATCTCCCTCCCTGGAGCATTTCCATTAAAAAGGTGGAACACACATGCAGCCCCTGTAAATTGAGCCTCCTGGACTTTTTAAAATTCTTTGTGGAGCAAAGGGAACATCCTACAAAGCAGAGCAAAGACCAGGGAAGATGGGGGGGTGGAAATAAAGAAATAAATAAACAATATCCCAAAGATCCAAAAGTCAATATTCCGTGTTTCATTTCTTTTTCTTTCTGACAGGAGCTCTGGCCCTGGAGCCTGGTCAGGGGCAGCTCAATAATAACGATCTAAGGCTGGTCTTCAGTAGAGACTCAACAGCTGACAGCTCCTCTGTTCAAACTGACAAGGGCACAAAGAAAGGCTTGAATAATTAATTGTGAATGCTTGATGTGATTTGATTGTGTGACCAACCTGTTACATCGACTTGCTTTCACCTAATCTTTCAAAATGAGGTATTAAAACTGAAACTCTGCTTTTCTTCCTTATTTGCTGTTGTCTCTTCCTCAGCCTGCAGGACGTGCCCTCCATGGGATGGAAGGTGGGGAAGGAGAGCTCTGATCTCACATGGGTGAATAGGACTGTGCTCCAAGCCTGCCTAGCCTCTATGAAAAGTATTTTAATTTCTATTACAAAGATGTAACCATAAAAAAATAAATAAAATAAAAAAGGATGGGAAAAGAAAGTGGCATCAGATAGCACCTATTCACTTATTAACTTCTTCCTACCACAAAAAAAAAAACCCAAATACAAAAAAAACCAAAACCCCAAAGCCCTAAAAGACCAAAAAATACCCACCAGCAAATGATAAAAATTATCTTAGAAATGTATTTGGGCATTTTTGCATAATAAATGAAAATAAATGAAATCCAAAAATACCCAAAAACCCCCCAAAAAAGCCGTAAAAGACCCCAAAAACTCAGCCACTGCCCTCTGGAATAAAACCCAAAAAACAAAAAAATAACCTTAAAAAAAATCTAAACCCCAACACCTTTCTCACTTCATTTCTGAGATATTTTTAGCTAACTTTTCATAGACCAATGTCCCACTTAAATAAAAACTGCAGACACATGAACATTCAGAGCCAAGTCATATGATAAACACCATCTCAAACATAATCTGCATTCATTATTAAGTGAATAGATATTATTAATTATAAAATAATCATGACATATTTTTTAAATAATCATAAAATAGAAAAAAAATTTCATTTTTAGGAGGGACATAATATATTAACATGCACGACTTCAGCATTGTCTTTAACTCAGATGCTGCTTTCTCAGCCACCCTCAAGTATTGGTGGCACAATAAATCTTTGCTGAGCTCATTCACCACAATTGGGTGACAGAAGGAATGGGTGGCCAAAAATTTCTGGTTGCTAAAGTTCTTTGAAAGAGAGGAGGAAAGGCCACCATGTCAAGCTGCCCAAGGTCTGCAAATGTGTAGTGAAATGCTGGTTCTGGGTTTTGAGCTATTTGCTGCAGTGAACTGTGCTTACAGTGGTAAACTGCACCTTGGGAAACTGAAAATCTCTCTGTGATTAATAAAAAGTATTTTCTGTGAGAGCCAAGCTCCTCTCTCCCCTTATTCAGACAAAATTCTCCTGGGGTTTTACTCTGTGTGGAAAGACTGACTGAGCAAGGAGTGAGTATTTCAAAGTTTGTTTGATAACTCATCTTCTGAGCAACAGCCACCACTTAAATGAAAGAGTTTGATTGTTCAGGGAGTCCTGATCATTGCACTGAGCTCTAATCCCAGCTCATGGTCTAGAGAACTGAAAGAGTCTCCAGTGCTTAATTATAAGAAGAAACCTGTCTCTATAAAATATGACTTATGTTTAAGGTCAACACTGGCTCTTAAAAGAAATTAAGTTTTGAAGAAGAAATCAAGATACACGGAAGTAGAACATAATTAAGATGCTAAAATTTTAAATTACCTTAATTTTTCCTTTCAAACAACTAATACTCTGTGGAGAGGCATCACCTGTTTCTTTCCAGATTGTACCCTGTGGTACATATTAGGGTTGCTGAAAAAGTATTTTCCAACACTTTTAGGAGCAATATTTCCTTAGACTATAACCTCTGTTAAATATTTATACATTAATCTTAATTTTTATGTAGGAAAATATCCTATATATGCATGTGTGCACATGCATGTCCCCATCATGTGGGTGATAAATAATAGAAGGTCCCTCTTTATGATAAATTATGGATGAGATGTATAATATATGAATTAAAGTTAACTGCAGGAAAAATCATTCACACACAAGAAGCTGGGGGAAGAACTAAACCCTGCAAGAGAGAGGTGGCAAAAAATTCACAGTTTAGTTCAGAAAAGCAGACCTGAGGATTCCACAATGGTGCAGCTTTCCCTGCTGTGTTTTTGGAAACATTTTCCAGCAAAGAAACAAATAAAATGAAATAAATAAATACGAAAAAATTAAATGTCACTTGACTGAAATTCTATTGACAATTTGGCAGGTACAAGGAAGAGCTGCAGAAATGATTCCAGAGATGAAAGCCCAGTTTTAAAATGGTGGGATAAGGAAACAAAGACCTTCAGTTATGAAAAAGGAGCAGATAAAGAGAAATAACAACTGCCTGAAAGATGAGGGAGAAGACCTTTAAATTATCAGGTCAGTTCATATCTTCATACCCTATCAGAAAGTGAAAACAGAATTGACTGAGCATAGGCAGAAGATGGAAAATTGAAGAAACAGGGTGTTCATAAAAAATATCACAGTTCATGCAGAAATTACAAAGTGGATACAGGAACTCTCCAGTAAATTCCAAGCAGAAACGTGGAAGGACAAAACATTTAAAAGGTTCTCTAGAGGAAAAAAACCCAAACAAACAAAAAAGGCAGGATATTGGTCTTTCCTATGGGAATTTCCACACAGTGACAAACTTTCACTGAACGAGAATTGTGTCAACAGGTGCTGTCAGCCCAATCCAGCATCCCATGAACGAACCTCCAAGAAAAATTGAGATTTAGAGGAATCAGGAAAAGAAATGCATGTTAATTTTAGATCTAGATCAGTCTTTCCCCTCATTTCTGAAATTCCTGGTTTCAGTCTGGATTAGGACCTAATCTATGTTAGGAAATTAGCAGAGGTACTTTTGATTTTCTACAATTTCATTCTTTCAGGTTTACAAAAGCATAAATTGTCTTTTTTTTTTTTTTCAACTTAAGCAATTTTCATGTTAATATAAATCTATATTTTGCTCATTTTTTTACACTGGTCTACTTCATTTTTTTTTTTTTTGGTGAAGTGGCCACAGATGTTTTTTCAAGAACATGTTCAAAACCACAATTAAAAAAATGCTTTGTGCTTAGTTCCCTTTCTCTAAAGCATCCTTGATGTTTTCTGTGAATATTAATTCCTAGCATTGGCCCCGAATGTGGGAAATTTTAATTTTGAAACGATGAAATAATTTCTTTATTTTTGGTCCTTGTTCTGCTGTCATAAATCTCAGAAGGAAAACATTCTGTAATACGGTTTCTAGCTCAGAGGTTAAAATTAGTCTGAAATTCAGCTTAATAATTATCTCACAAATCTGACTGTATAGAAACCATTTTATAAAAGTGAGATAGAATTCCACCAATTGGAAGGGATGGAGAAAGAGAGGACTGTGGATGTTTTGATGGATGGTGGGACATCCCTGAGCTACAGTGAGACACAGCCATGAAAGAACCTGATAGGATTCTAAGATAAAACATGAAGCAGTAGCACCACTGAACAAGATAAGAGCTCATCTAGGATATCATCTGTAATCCAAGCTGGTTTTGTTCACCCAGAACATCTCCAACAAGAACTAAAAATCAGGTATATAAGTGCTTACAAATTAAAAAAAAAACCCAAACATTTTTTTGAGAGACATTTAAAAATTGGCTTATTTCTTCTGCCAAAATAAATGTAGCAATATATGTGTCAATAAAAACATTACATTGAATAATAAAATGTGTGGTTTTGGGTGTATATGCCAGGGAGGGAGAGGAGAATTGTTCAATTTAAAGAGCATTACTGGAATGAGATTTAATGGCTTTGAGTTATCCATTAATAAAACTTAGTCTAGACAATTGGAGGAGATTAGCAGATTGGAAGGTGGAGAATGTCCCAAACAGAGCATGGGGAAATCTGCTTGCTCCAAGATGGAGCCTGGGATGGAATTTGCCATGGCTGTGTAACACAGTTTGGGAGTTTGGGATGCTTTGGACATTAAATTCAAGCAAAAAAAAAAAAAAAAAAAAGTTGAGATTTCTTGGAATTTATCATATTTTGTTGATACTATGAATAAGATCCAATCATTAATTGTGGAGTTTAGGAAATTTTTGTCCACCAGGCTCTTCTTTGGTGTATCTATTTTCTTCTTAGCCTCCCCTTGCTGCCAGGCAGAAAACAGCAACATTCTAAGTGCAAAGGCTTAGAAAAACATAAAGTGCTTAATTGGCATCTGTTGTTTGCATGCTCAGGATTATGAACCCTCTCTTAATTTGGGAATAATAAAGAATTATGGTACCAACCAGACTGGCAAGGTCTAGGGGTCCTTTTACTTTTCTCTGTGTCACTTGGGAGTTTATTTATGAGAGCTGTCCTGCTATGGAATTTATAGGATATAATTTTATTTATCCCTCCCCTTCATTGTGCCATTTTGTTTTGAGCAGCTTGTTTTGGCTGTAGTTTCTTAGATGTTGGTTTGGTTTATTTCTTTTCTGAATTTAGATTCTGAACAGCACAAGTTTCAAGATTTCTTGAGGAAAAGCTTAGGGAGTGCTTTTAGTTTTGTGGGTTTTTTTGGAGACTAAGAATAGATGTTCTGTGAACTCTTCTGAGTATATATTTATGTTCATGGAACTGAACTTGATGACCCAGGTCACTCTTTTCCTAAATTCTAATGGAAGCTGCAGTTATTTTTTGCTTTTATGCCCCCATTTCAACTGAGTTTCTGAAAGTTTCACAGCTGGGAGTGAAGCAAAAGATCAATTTTCTTTTTTCTTGTGAGATTTTTCTCTTTTTTTCTCCCCAGTTCTGTGCAAGGAATCACAAGGACAAAACCTTTTGGGAACTTGGTTGAGGAAGCTCACTTCCTTCCAGAAAAATGGAATTTCTAATTTGGCAGAGTTCTTGCATTTATTTGCAGTAGGTTAACAGTGATGCACTCTGAAGATAGAAAATTCAACCATTTGGTACTTCTTGGAAATAAGATCTTCACATGAAGATTGTGAAATCTATTTACAAGGAGAATTATAAGAATCTCTGTTCTTGCCTTACACCATGCTTTGCAAAATTCAGGATTTGTCAACCCTCAAAAAAAAAAGACCTGTATACAGTGAAAACCACTGGGTTTTTTCCTAATTTACACCTTAAATACTGGGTGTTAATTTTTGTCACAGTGTCACTGAAAAAAATAGCCACCACAATATTTCTGCTGGTCACTGTTCTTAGTACAGGTATCATGATTTTGGTTTGTAAGGCTGATGCCACTGCATTGCTGGAAATGCAGGTGAACACCTGATGAAGCAGAAATGAATGAATGAATCTCATCACCAAAATATCCGTGTGAACCTCAGGAAAATACAAATGCAACAA
The DNA here is from genome assembly GCA_024362935.1 of Setophaga petechia. Lineage (NCBI taxonomy): Eukaryota > Metazoa > Chordata > Aves > Passeriformes > Parulidae > Setophaga > Setophaga petechia. Next base: position 145,492 of record JANCRA010000121.1, on the reverse strand, counting down.
AACAGAGGTTATTCAAGTTTTCTTGGAACTGGAGAGAAATAAAGCTTGTGTAAAATTATATCACATTTATCCAGACAAACCAATAACACCAAGAGCTGGCATGGGTGATTCTGAAGTTTCATGATGGATTCCTGGACAATATAGGTTGGTTTTGTCTCACACCCACAAAAATATTCACAATCATTTCCCTAAGATCTAGAGTGGAGCCAGGGAATCTACAGAAGGTCCTTCACTCCTTCACTCTCAGAATCCTCACAACAAAGTTTCAAAATATACAAAATAGATGATCATAAAAAAAGATTAAATGCTATAAGGTTCTGGACAGAGTTAATGTGATATCCCAGCAGTCCATCCACTAAATGAATTTGGGACAATAATGACACAGAGAGCTCAGTCATGTCCTGCTGATTTTAAAGACAGAAAATGGGCACAACTGCTTACAGATGGGTGAAAAACAGATCTCCCTCAAAGACAATGCTCCAGTTTGCTGATCACTTAGAAAATCCTGAATATTAGAAATGAAAATGTTATTGCCTGTTGTATATAACCCCAAAGCTCCTTTGTGCTGGGAGCCTGAGTGCTGTTGCCAAAATCATTCCCACCAGGTCTTAAAGTACCTGCAAATCTCTCTTATGTTGCCCCTGGCAACAGGGAACTTAAAAAGTTAAAACTAAGGCTGTGAGAGCAAAGCAAGGTATGAAATAGTCATAATGCATACAATTAATTGTTATCTTGTTGGGCAGATCAACTTCTAAAAATCTCGTTTGGAGTATGACAAGTCATCCTGAAGCAGAGGCATTCAGAAGTCATTAATATTTTAACTCCTCTTGACCTTGGATCTTCTGGAGAAGCCACTGACCTACTTTGGTCTGTTTTTTCAGCTACTCCAGGAAGTTTTGCAACGGAATAGAAAAAGAGAAAAAGCTCTTTCCAGATCTCAGGAGAGAGAAGAGAGAGGGTGTGGATCCTTTTCAGGGCTGATGGACATCCACCAGCTGTATGATCCACCCCTACAGGACAAGAATATGAAAAATCTTGCAAATGTTGTACCCACAAAAAAAAAAAAAAAGGCAGAAATTGGAGTCAATTCCTCAACACTTTTCTCCGGGAAGCATTCCTTTGATTGTGTTTTCCTTATTATAAATCATGGATTAAAATTCAGCGTGCAATTATAAACAGAATTGGATGCTGGAAGAACCCATAAGTAGCACTCAAATCTCAAATCAAAAATTACAATTATTCCTTGTCTGGATCAAGTTTATTCCTTCAATCTGACTTTTTGTTTCACTTTCTTCTGGACACTGGGATCATCATGACTAAGTCTGCGATTCTGTGATTTCTTTTGAGTTGTTTTTGGGGTTTTTTTTCCTATGCTTTGCACTTACTAGGAGGGGGGAAAGAATACTGGCATCTGCAAAGCGATTGACTGTGCAGCCTGATCATTTGCTAAGCATTATTAAAAGCTCCCTGAAATCACTCCAGTGCTTTGCCCTTTACAAGCCATCAGCCATCAATTCAGACCATCAAATGTGATTACCAGCACTCCTCCTGAAGCTACTTCCAAGCCATTAGGCTGATCGAAAAGCTGTGTCTTTCTCTTCCTCCCAAGTGCATGTAAACCCACCAGACCCGTGCTCCTGTGTTTGTGTGGTGATTCATTACACTTCTGATAGCATTTGTGGTGTTACAACTCCAAGACGAGTCAGAATTCATGAAATTTTCAGATATTGTCCTTATTTAAGGGAACTTTTTCAGAAAGAGGCTCACATGTTCCTCTCTCTTCTCTGTGCCTCTATCCATTATGCATTTAAAATGTTCTGCTGGTGTGTAAAGAGATTTAATGACAGTTGCTTGGAAAAAAACAATTAGAAAAGAATAAAACTTTTCTACCAACATTTTTTTAACCATTCCACATTTTTTTTCTGAAAACTTTTTTTTTAACCAAATGTCCTTTTTAAAAGAAGTATATTGTGGCTATTTTGCACTTCTCTCTGAGCAGGAATGGATGAGATGACTCCTAGAGAACTTTTATCCATGGCCTAATGAAATATCCTGTAGGCAAGTGGCAAAAGCTTCATATTTGCCACAGATTGATTTTGGGAACTCAAGCTCAGCACAGGGATGGTTTTCTGCACAGAGTTGTAACTGAACTGAGGAATTGCCTCTCCTTCCAGCCCAACCTGCACTCCAAGAACACACAAAATCACAAACACAAACATCTCACAGAGAAACATCAACAACTATTGAGCTGAAATAGTCAGGACTGGCCACCAAACATAAATGTGAAAAGCTCAACAACCTGCACCTCCTTAATTTAATCCTGAATGAAAAATGGAGGAAGCTGAACATTTTATGAATATTCCAATAGAAATTCAGCTCTCAGGCATGTTACCATCTCCTATGGTAAATTGAGCAAATGACTAACTTCTCATTTATTTGTGTAGGAAATGTCTTTCATGTGGTTTCTCATTCTATAATTGGAACATAATGTGTCCAGATTATTTATCTTCACCTGATTGAGAAACCATAACAAATCCTCACAAAAGGAAGAGGTCTTGCAGCAACAAAAGCAGAAAAAAAGTCATTATAAATGCAAGACAGCAAGATAGACAGGTAACTAGAAGATGCACCATTCCCTGCAAATAATTTATAGCAAATCATTTATTTATCCAATTTCACCATTTTTTTCTGCTCACAATGCATTAGCAAGATCCCAGAGTCCTAGAACTGACTTTTTACTTGAAATTATTCATGATTTTTCCCCTTTAAAGATAAAAAGGTTTGTCTCCTCCTTTCTTTTCAAAAAGATTTTACAAGGCTTGAAAATTACGTAGAGTTAAATAAGACAACTCTTTTGGAGCTTTAGAAAACTTAAAACTATCTAGATTTTAATTTTGTGGCACAATTATGCTTAATTACTTTTTTTTTTTTTTTAGGATACTTTTCTAAGCAGGATGCTTCAGTAATGCTATGAGAGTAGTTAAGATGTATTTCACTCTGATTTTAAGCAAATCCGATGTCTAAATACCACAGAGATGTAGGTCAGTCACGTTACTCCTTGTCCTATGACTACAGCTCCTGGTGAAAAGTCTCTGTTGAAAGTTGAAATCCAGAGATTTTTTTCCCCTGTTACTGACAACTTTTGCATCTGGTTTGCCCAGTGGCTTGTCTTTTTTACTGAATTCCTTTCCTAATGAGAATTACCATTTTCTTCTGCATGGAATTTCCCTTGCACAGTGGAATGGATCTGAGGAACCCAACATGGGGAACATGGATGTTTTCCCGAACGGTGCATTTCAAATACGCAGAGATTGTTTAGGAATGTTTGCAAGGACTGTGGAAATTTGGAATATCCCCAGGAGGAGCCCCCAGAGCCCCTCTGGTCTCTGCTCAGGTCTGGGCACTGCCCAGGGCAGAAGTTGTGCCTCCTGTGAGGGGAATTGCTGGGCTCAGGCCCTGCCCGTGGCTCTGGGGCCATTGCTGGGCCTGGAGCAGAGCCTGGGCCTGCTCTGAGCTCTGCACACAGGGACAGACACAGGGACAGACACAGGGACAGACACAGGGACAGCCAGGGACAGACACAGGGACAGCCAGGGACAGCCAGGGACAGATACAGACAGCCAGGGATGTGGTTATTAATTGTTGAGGTGTTGCTGTGAGGGTCCCAGGATGAAATGAGAAATGAGAATTGACTCCAAGTTCTCACAAGGCTGATTTTTTATATTATGATATTATATTAAAAGAAAATTATATATTAAAACTATGCTAAAGAAAGAGAAAGGAGACATCAGAGGGCTAGAAAAGAATGAATAAAAAAACCCGCGACTGCTCAGAGCCTCGAGACAGCTGGACCATGATTGGTCATCAAATAGAAACAATTCACATGAAAGCAATAGAAGATGCACCTGTTTGGTATAAAAAAACATATCCAGACCACATTCCACAGCCATCAGATAGTTATTGTTTACATTTTGTTTCTGAGGCTTTTCAGCTTCTCAGGAGAAAATCCTAGCGAAAGGATTTTCATAAAATATCACAGTGACACAGGGCCAGACACAGGGACAGACACAGGGACAGCCAGGGACACACACAGGACAGACACAGGGCCAGACACAGGGACAGACACAGGGACAGACACAGGGACAGCCAGGGACAGACACAGGGCCAGACACAGGGACAGACACTGGGACAGACACAGGGGCACACAGAGGGCCAGGCAGGGCTGAGGCCCCTCTCTCTCCCTGGGGCTCCTCTCCAGGCTGAGCAGCCCCAGCTCCCTCAGCCTTTCCTGGGCACGGAGCTGCTCCAGGCCCTTGCTCAGCTCCAGCAGCTCCTGGCCCTGCTGTGCTGAGGAGCCAGAGCTGGGCACAGCAGCCAGAGGTGCCCCCAGGGCTGGGCACAGGGGCAGCATCAGCCCTGACCTGCTGGCAATGCCCATCCCAATGCACCCAAGTCCTCTTGGTAGCTTTGTTAGTGTCAGAGCCAAGTGACATTCCTGTAATTACAACACCTGAGTTAGGTGTTGACCTAAAGCAGTACACGGATAGAAATCCACAAATTTAGTACTTGGGAACTCACTTATTTTTAACCCAACCCTTGATGTGAGCAGCTGTCACAGCTGGACCATGTCATGGAGCACAAAAAAGGCAACACAGAGTCTGAAACAAAAGGTTCCCCTGCTCTGAAGATTCTCCTGAAAGCTGTGTTGTAAAAACTACAAGGGCCGAGGACCTTTAGCAAAGCTTAATCAGCAGTTTCTTTTATGAAGTAGTGTTAAAATCTGTTGCAATATTAATGATTTTAGCTCCTCAACAATAGGATACCTTTAATCCTGACTGTGGCATGAAATACTGCTTTTAACATTTTGACTTTCTGTCAGTATTAGAATACATACTAAATGACAGAAAATTCATTATGTGTTGCAATATAAATTAAGGGCAAAACCCAGACAGATCAGCCACCTTGTTCACTCAGATAACAGACAGCACATTCAGAACTATTTCTTATATGATTTTGCATTTTTTAAGTTACACTTAGTGATTTCCTTTTTCTACTACATTTACTAAGCTATGTATATTTTACAAAGTACTTATTTGCCAAACTTAATGCCTTTTCCTCAGAAATGCTGCTCATAAAGAGAAAGTGCATAAAGCACATATTAAATTGACATATGCCAGCAAAGGGAAAGAGAAGAGGAAAATCAGCATGTCTTCTAAATTTTTACAGCCCTCCATAATTTTTCATTTATATTTCACCAAGACAGTTTAGGTTTAAAAAAAAATGAACTATTGCTACAATACTTAAAACACCTAAGGATCACATATTTTAGAGCTGGTACCCCAAAATGACTCATTTTTGTGTCATGGAAGGACTGTTAGTAGGACAACTGTTTTAAAGATTGTATTGTGAAAAGAAGCATTAAAGGCATGTAGCATGAATTGCTTTTACCTCCTTCTACCCAAAAGCATTTTTACATTCAAAGTCAATCAGAACTGAAAATCTCAGAAAAAAATCCACAGTCTTAGCATTGCAAATAATTAAGCAGGAATACATAAGAAATGGGGTGGTGTGTGAATTTCAGAAGCCTAATCTTTTCATTAGAGAAGGTTGAGTTTTTCATACAAATATTTCTGAAGCCTTTGTGCGGTGGAAAAACTGAAGCATTAAGATGGCAGAACTAGGCAATCCATTTAGTTCTTGGGACTGAAAAGAAATGATTGATTTATTGATTACTACCTTTTGCAAAAGGTAGTAAAGCTACTATTTATACTGTTTTATCCATGGCTATGCTGTATTTCCATCCATAAAAGTATGTATGAACAATTGAAAGAATTTGCTATTTCAGTGCCTAAGAGCTGGAATGGTCCTCCTGCTTTAAAATCAAAGTTTTAAAACCAAAGGCTGTATTTTTTTGCTTACAATGGTCCTAAACTTGAAATACACCCTTATAAGTTGCATGTTTCATATTTGGGGTACTTCAGAGGTGATTTTAGAGCTGGTTTCAGAGCTGGATTGAAACACAAACGAACTAAATGACTTCAGGACTACCAGTCCACATGCACTTAAAAGTATCACCTGTAGTTTAAGACATCTGGACTTCCACTACCTATGGACTTGTAGTTGTGCAATTTTACTGAGCCTGGAGATGAGTTTTTGATGAGTGGTGAAGGATTTTAAATTAGACTCAGCACACGTGAACACAGTAGGTGGTTGGCTTGTGCACAAGAGCTCAATTGCGAGATGCCCCAAGCACAGGAACAGAAAGGTCTGGATTATTTAGAGTGATGCACTGGTGTGGGCAGAAAGGAACCTTAAAGCCCACCCAGTGCCACCCCTCTGCCATGGCAGGGACACCTCCCACTGTCCCAGGCTGCTCCCAGCCCCAGTGTCCAACCCGGCCTTGGGCACTGCCAGGGATCCAGGGGCAGCCACAGCTGCTCTGGGAATTCCATCCCAGCCCTGCCCACCCTGCCAGGGAACAATTCCTCATTGCCAAGATCCCATCCAGCCCTGCCCTCTGTCAGTGAGAAGCCATTCCCTGTGTGCTGTCCCTGCATCCCCTGGCAATTGTCTCTCTCCAGCTTTCCTGGGGCTCCTTCAGGCCCTGCAAGGCCACCCTGAGCTCAGCCCAAAGCTTCTCCTGTGCAGGTGAACAATGCCAGCTGTGCCAGCCTTTCCTCCCAGCACAGCTGCTCCATCCCTCTGCTCATCCTGGAGCCTCCTCTGGGCTCTCTGCAGCAGCTCCATCTCCTCCCTGGGCTGGGCCCAGGCCTGGGGCAGCTCTGCAGGTGGGAAATCACCTGAGCAGGGCACAGAGACAAAATCACCTCCCTACACTCCAGTTTAGACAAATATATATATATATTTGTTGTTATATTTTTGTGTATATTTTCATACCTTTTATTATATTTTATTGTGTTTTCTGCATTAGTTTATCTCCCCTTTTCTCCAGCAACAAGGAGAATTTTCATGATTTACTTATTTAAAACTGAACCTTTCACTGTGCTCTAAGATACACCACACACAGGGTTCCTGTACTATTTACAGTGAGTGTGTAAAGCTGCAGAGCTTCTCTCTTGCTCAGCACATTAATGCACAATTCTAGGTTCATTTCCATGATGAAAGAAGGTCCTCTCAGCATGTACAAGGCTGCACAAAGCTGCATCTACCCAAATGCAGCACTTGGCAATCCCTGCAACCTCCTTCATAATTCCAGCTGACATAACCAGGGTCCCTAGGTTGATGTATTTCTGATTAATGAGGCATTAGTTCTGTATCAGGTAGCAATTTTGGAATAGTCTATTTCCAATGAGTTATGAATATGACTTGATTATTACCATTTGACCTACTCTTGTGTTGAGATGATTTGTGGCTGTGTTTTCCCAGAGGACCCACCAAATGTCATTGCCTTGAAAAACCACCAGTTATGTTCCAGTAATTAAATGGAGATTAAAAAAAATTGCATGGTAACCCTGGAATCTGTGCTTGGTATTCAGCAATCTGGAATATTTGTACACTCCCTTACAAGAGAATTTCCTTAATGTGAATGAAAATGAGCCACATAAAAATTCTGTAAGTGTTGACCCAATACAAAATACAGCTGCTTTTCCCTCCCAGACATTTGGAAAAATCAAGTTCTCTGCCTTACTCAATTTACACATGGCAGTTAAAAAATAAAGCAATCAGCAGGCACAGTTAACATGGGCTCACAAAGTCTATTCTATTCTCAGTCTAGGAAAAGACCTAATCCCAATGTAAATTAAAAAACACATACAAACAAACAAACAAACAAACCAAAAAACCCCAACCAAACAAAAAAAAGCCAACCAACAAACTAACAACATCACCCTTTAACCTTTACATGGGAATCAGACACAGATGATTTACTATCCTGAGGCCAACTAAACTATTTTCCAACTGTCCCAAACTATAACTTGGCTAAAAGGTCTCTGACAAAAGTTAAAATAAGTAAAAATAGATTTATGTACACCCTGGGAAGGAATTGTTCTGGCATCTCCCACTTCTTGCTATCTGGCACATAAACTAGTTGCCATAATTTTAAATATTTGCTCTGCTTTTTCATTTTATATTTTTTATTTATTATATAATAACAAAACTAATATTATTATCCCTTAAGGAGGTATTCAGAGTTGTATAGCCTTGAAAAACCCAGGAGTCTTGAATTATGTGGTCAATTAATGAGATGACCAAGAAATAATACCAATCTTAAATTTTTTGTATAATGCCAAGGTGCAAAATCATACTTGCACATACATTGTCATGTGCCATCTGTTAAAGAGAAATCATTCTCCTTTTAAAAATGATGACAGAAATGAAGGACACCTTGATTTAAAATTCTCTTTGCCCTGTGACTTGCTGTGCCATTTGTCATGCTATTTTTCAGAGTAATCTTTTTTCAAAAGAGTGTGAGAGCTTGAGTGCTAACTTGGATGCTACTGAACTTCCCTTTCCAGCCAGTTTGATTATTTCACAACAAAAGACCATCCTTCAATGCACTGCTCCATTTATCCTCAAGCAGAAGGCCATCAAATCAAAAGCTGTCACCCCAACCTCAGGAAAAATCAAGCACACCTATAAGCTAGAAAGAAACAATTTCATCAGACACCACCAGGCAGAGTAGGAAAACCACAAAGCCAATTTAAATTCAAACATCTTCTGGGGCAAAGCACATTTTATTGAATTTGTTTGTGGCAAGGAGGTCCTGATCACAGAATCACAGAACAGAATCACAGAATCACTGAGGCTGGAAAAGATGTCCAGGACCATTGAGTCCAAGCTGTGCCTGGTCCCCACCTTGTCCCCAGCCCAGAGCACTCAGTGCCACCTGCAGGGGACACCTGCAGGGATGGGCACTGCAAAGCTCCCTGGGCAGCCCCTGCCAAGGCCTGAGCTCCCTTTCCATGGGCAAATTCCTGCTCCTGGCCAAGCTGAGCCTGCCCTGGCCCAGCCTGAGGCCGTTCCCTCTGCTCCTGTCCCTGTTCCCTGGGAGCACAGCCCGACCCCCCCGGCTGTGCCCTCCTGGCAGGGACTTGTGCAGAGCCACAAGGGCCCCCTGAGCCTCCTTTGCTCCAGCCTCAGCCCCTTGGTTCCTTCAGGCATTCTTCACATTTCTGAGTCTCTAGTAAGAAACTAGAGCTCCTCAATGCCCTGAAGATTACCATGTTCACTGCACAGGACTTCCCAGACTGGGAGAGCTCTGTGTGTTTTTCTGAGCTGTGGAGGAAAATAACACTCCCAAAACCAGCCCGCAGGTCAGTGGCAGAGAATGCTTTGCATCCTCTTAATTTCCAGTCTAATTTCCTCCTCCCTAGATGATTTTCTGTAATTATTTCTCTGCACTCATGCAAAGTCTCATTAAACCTGAAATATCAAGCAGTGCAATAAGATAACTGCAGCCATGTGCTCTCCAAAGGATGCAGTTAGCCTAACCTGAAGTTAGGCTACTTTCACAAACAACTAGATGTTTTTTCTCCTTTTTTTTTTTTTTTTTTATGGTTTTTGCAGCAAGGGCTGTGCAGTTCCACACACATCTGAAAGTGTTTGCAGTGGTCTTAGGTTTAGGGAAGGGAGGAGGATCTGACTCCATGTTTCAGAAGGCTGATTTATTATTTTATGATATATATTACATTAAAACTATACTAAAAGAATAGAAGAAAAGGTTTCATCAGAAGGCTGGCTAAGAATAGAATAGGAAGGAATGATAACAAAGGTTTGTGGCTTGGCTCTCTGTCTGAGCCAGCTGACTGTGATTGGCCATTAATTACAAACATCCAACATGATCCAATCACAGATCCACCTGTTGCATTCCACAGCAGCAGATAATCATTGTTCACATTTTGTTCCTGAGGCCTCTCAGCTTCTCAGGAGGAAAAATTCTAAGGAAAGGATTTTTCATAAAAGATGTCTGCGACAACACTCATTTAACAGCTTTGCTTCGCATGCTCTGAAGGTCTCGAATTCTTTCACATCTATTAAAAAAAGGAAACCAGATGCAGCTTCCTCCCCATCACATAAACTATCCCTGAATGAAACAAAACACCACTGCCTTGGGATAGGGAGTGTGCCTCTGGGGCAGCCGGGAGCATCACCAAAAGTCCAGAAAGAGGGAAAGTGATAAGCTCGGGCATGAGACGAGGCAATGAGTAAGGAGCGCTGTCATTTAATAAGGTCTGTTCTCAGTAATTACAGCGACACAATTTGATCAGCAAGAACTAAGTATCTTCATCTGAAAGGGATCAGATGAAATTAGTGCTGATGTAATAAGTACCATTTGTCACTATTAGGGAGAGAGGTGTTGACAGGTCCCTGCCGTTGCCGTGGCAACGCGGCAGCGCCGTTCCTGCTCCGACTCCAGCAGTGGCACAAGTCTGGGAAGCAGAGGATGCTCTGCTGTGATAACCCAGTTACCCCCTTCCCCAGCTGGCTCAGGCAGCATCCCCTAATGCTGATGATGTTGGGGTTCCTGGGGCTCACATTTGCCATTCCTCAGCCTCAAATCTGCCTGTGAGGAGCCCTGAGGGAGCTGGGGGTGCTCAGCCTGGAGAAAAGGAGACTCAGGGCTGCCCCCATCACTCTGCACAGCTCCTGAAAGGTGCCTGTGCTCAGCTGGGGCTGGGCTCTGTCTGCAGCAGCACTGACACACCCAGAGCACACAGCCTCCAGCTGCACCAAGGGAAATACAGGTTGGAGAGCAGGGAAAAGGTTTTTCCAGCAAGGCTGAGAAAGTTCTGGAATGGCTGCCCGGGGAGGTGGTGCAGTCCCCATCCCTGGGTGTGTTTAACAAAGCCTGGATGTGGCACTGGGGGCCAGGGCTGAGTTGAGCTGTTGGGGCTGGGCTGGACTCGATGGTCTTGAAGGTCTCTTCCAACCTGGTAATTCTGTGAATTTTGAGAATTCTGCCTCAGTTTCCCTGTGACCACCAACCCCAGAGCATCCTTGGGGATGTTCTCCCTGGATCATTCCACCTTGCTGTCAGTGTCTTGCAGCCAGCTCTCACACAGGCCCCTTGCAGGAGGAAAATTCCTGCGTTTTCTGGTTATTTTGACAGCATCCCCACACACCTGCTGGGTGATTTTCTCCCACACTGCCTTAATGCAAGATTTAGAAACATTGAGGGTTTTGTGTTGGCCAAACTCGAGCTGAAAGGTGTCCTTTCCACCAGGCAGCCCCATAAAGGAAATTTTCATTGCAGGCAGAAGCTGAGCTTTCTCTGACACTGGAAGTCCAGCAGTGAGGTTATTCACAGGCAGATTACATATTGTTACAATATTTTCCACTGATGCATTCCATGATGTGAAATAAAAAGGGAATGCTTGCTGCCAGCAGGTAAAATTCTAAGAGTGAAATACCACATGAAAGGAAAAAAAAGAGAGATTCTCATGATCAGATACTCATAATCAATGCACATAGCCAAAACACAATCTTAATTACTATCAGTGGGTGGAAGTTTCCTGAATGTTAAATTACCTGCAGCAATTATGAACTACTGAGTAACCTGTTTACAGCTTCCTGAAATTATCATCACATAATTTGGCAATCTGCCATATTTTATTTCATTAAAAATTTAATGTACCGTAACATAATAGCCATAATAAAGCTGTCAAGATCCACTCACTGCTATTTACTTGGATATCATCTGTTTATTAGCTCTCAAAACCAAAAGCCAAACAGAAAGGAAAACTGAAAACTCACAGATCACAAAACAATAGGAGAGTATGAAGAGTTCTCTCTTTCTGCTGTACAGCCCCAGCATCCATCTCTGCCCCATTTCTCTCACAGTGAAAACCATGCACAGAAAATACCAAATAATCTGTTTTTGAAGACCTTAACTGCTTGCTAAAGTGTGATGCACATAGATGGGACAAAACATAATTTGCCAGAACCCAGCAATAATTATCAGTATTTTACACTATAGCATTAGCAACACCAATAAAATCCTCGTGATTTTCAAGTTGTCATCTGGAAGAAGTGCTTCCTCTGCCAGGATATCTTTACAAATAAACACTGAAACATTTGAGAAAACTGTAGTAGCTGGAACTGATGCAAAAAAATCAAGAAGTCAGTGACTGTCACAAATTGCAAAGCTGTTGGATGAGGAGTAAATCCCTTCAATTTGGGCCCAACAACCTCAGCCAGAATGAGGAGAGCTTGTGGCTGTGCTCTGGCCAGGCCCTGCTCTCACTGAGGTTTCATGGTTCACAGGGAGTGAAGATCTGGAACCACGAATGTTTATGAGCCATGGAGAAACCCAGCAGCTCCACTCACAGCACAGGTGTTGATTTCCTTCCTCACATCCTTCCTCACTTCCTGACATGCACCACACCTGCTGAGGGTTTGAAGCAGATCAAGTGCTAAGAGATGCAGGTTTTGGGAAGAAATAAAGGGGCATTGCTACGTTCAGGTGCAGGTGGGACAACAGTGACAACAGTTTCACAGGTGAGTAGTAAGACAGCAGCACTAACAGAACTGAGTACTCCTGCAAAAATCAAGAAGTCAGTGACTGTCACAAATTGCAAAGCTGTTGGATGAGGAGTAAATCCCTTCAATTTGGGCCCAACAGCCTCAGCCAGAATGAGGAGAGCTTGTGGCTGTGCTCTGGCCCGGGTCTGCTCTCACTGAGGTTTCATGGTTCACAGGGAGTGAAGATCTGAAACCACGAGTATTTATAAGCCATGGAGAAACCCAGCAGCTCCACTCACAGCACAGGTGTTGATTTCCTTCCCCAGCTCCTTCCTCACTTCCTGACATGCACCACACCTGCTGAGAGTTTCAAGCAGATGAAGTGCTAAGAGATGAAGATTTTGGGAAGAAATAAAGGGGCATTGCTACGTTCAGGTGCAGGTGGGACAACAGTGACAACAACAGTTTCACAGGTGAGTAGTAAGAGAGCAGCACTAACAGAACTGAGTACTCCTGCAAAAATCAAGAAGTCAGTGACTGTCACAAATTGCAAAGCTGTTGGATGAGGAGTAAATCCCTTCAATTTGGGCCCAACAACCTCAGCCAGAATGAGGAGAGCTTGTGGCTGTGCTCTGGCCAGGCCCTGCTCTCACTGAGGTTTCATGGTTCACAGGGAGTGAAGATCTGGAACCACGAGTATTTATAAGCCATGGAGAAACCCAGCAGCTCCACTCACAGCACAGGTGTTGATTTCCTTCCTCAGCTCCTTCCTCACTTCCTGACATGCACCACACCTGCTGAGAGTTTCAAGCAGATGAAGTGCTAAGAGATGAAGGTTTTGGGAAGAAATAAAGGGGCATTGCTACGTTCAGGTGCAGGTGGGACAACAGTAACAACAACAGTTTCACAGGTGAGTAGCAAAGGAACAGCCCTAACAGAGCTGAGGTACTCCAACAAACCCCACACAGTGAGTTTGTTGCATTAATTTCCACCATGTTAATGGCAAACACTAAAGCAGTTTAACCTACTTGCATGTGTGTTAAAAATAGACCTACTGAGTAGCACTTTGGTTGGCATATTTTGCCCATTTGTTTGTTGTTTTGTTTTGTGTTTTTTTCTGGCTTATAAATCAAGAAAATAGATAAAATTCCATTAAGTTTCTGTGCATCACTAAGATACTGAAATTGCAATGACAGAGCATTTTATTTGCAAAACATTCGAAGACAATTTCACAAATGGGGCAAATAAACCAAGACACAATGCATTAAGTTTTCAAGTAGTGAGGGATAAATTAACACTGTGTTTCTGAGCCCATAGACAGCTCAAAGAAGCATTAGTTGATATTATTTAGGTAATTCACAGTTTTAATCTTCGAGTTTTCAAGAAAGGGAAGAACTGCTTGATATACTCGATTTACAGGCACTATTTCTCTGAGTTTTAGATTAATGCATCAAATAGAAGACAATCAACACATACTGAAGAAATCTGAAGGGAACTTGTAATAAAATAAAATCCTCACAGAGCAAAAAGAGCACTTTTCATTAAAACAATTCTGCTGACATCATTTTACCCCTGGGTTGGGCATTAACCATAAGTGTGATTTAAAGTGAGCATTTCCTCTGCTTACAAGTGCTGCTTTTCCAAGGGTGAGCAGGAAAATGAGTACATTTTCCTCAGCTTCATGCTCAGAACTACTGCTTATGCCATGGCATCCTTATCACAGAATACTAGCTAAAGATGAAAAGCAAATACTTATTTGACTTTTAAATTCATATCCAGATGTATCCTCTCAGAAAAAAAACCCTGTCCCAACAGTTTTACCAAAGCCTACACACTACTTCAGTTGCACTATGAGATCATGGGATCATTAAGGTTAGAAAGACCTTCAAGATCATCAATTCCAAACACAACCCAGAGCAGTGATAAATAAAATTTTTCTGCAGGTTTTCCCTCTTTGCCTCTGGGTGCAACTCAAAAGTGCAAAGGAAAGGAAAAGAGCAGAGGCTTTGCTCTTATCCTCAATTGGAAGCACCCCACAGACAGAATAAACAACAAGGAACAGCAAAAATCAAGTCCTACACTTGAATTAGGGAACAAAATCTGAAAAGTAAAACTTGGGGGTTATGCTACAGCAAGTTATAAGCTAAAATAAGTATAGAAAGGACCTTAAATATCAGTTCTCAAGAGTCACTGGGATTACTGGTACAATTCCAGTTCGGTCAAATGGGTTTGAAATGAGAAAAATTGTCTGGTTACCAGAATGGGAATTAGGCAATGAAATCATTTTATCACAGCTGAACTCAGTTACTTGCTTATAGTTTTGAACTAAAATAAAACATTAAACCTGAAATTTAACTCACTTATATTACAGGCTTGAATTCTCTCTTTCCTTTCAATATATTTCCCCTTTTGCCTAAATGGACCTGTAGTGATCAATGTCACTGCATCTACAAAATGTCAATATTCTCTGTCTGAGGCTGGAAATGGGGGTGTGTGTTCCATTTCCATCTGTCAGAGCTGGGGCAGTTCTCTGCTGTCCATGGGGCAGTTTTTCCTTTCTCTCTCCCACAGCCAATCCTCCCTCCAGGAGATCTCTGCTGTCCATGGCCACTGAGTGTCCCTGCAGGGCTGATCCAATTCCCCCATCCCATGGGGAGATGCTGTGCCCAGGGCAGGAGCCAAGCATTCCTACCTGGATCCAAGCTGAGCCTGGCCCAGCACAGCAGCCTTTGCCCCCTGCATTGCCAGAGGAGCAGCTTTCTGCTGCCCTGCATGGCCAGAGGGAGCCCAGGCCCATCTGCAGCAGCCCTGGAGCTGCAGAGGAAAACTCCCCCCCTTGTGCAGGATCCCTGCTCCAGCAGAACCACAGCTGGCACTGCAGGAGGGCTGAGCCCCCATGGCATGGGGCTGGGACACCACCCTGACACACAGGGGGCAGGGACTGCTCTGACTCTGGCATGTTGTTTTGTATTTCTACATTGTTTACTTTATTTTTTATTTTCTTCTCTAATAAAGAACTGTTATTCCTATTCCCATATCTTTGCCTGAGAGCCCCTTAATCTCAAAATTATAATAATTTGGAGGGAGGGAGTTTACATTCTCCATTTCAGGGGAGGCTCCTGCCTTCCTTAGCAGACACTTCTCTTTTCAAACCAAGATGCTCCATCATTCTTGTAGCTCCCTTCAGGCCCTGCAAGGCCATAGTGAGGTCCCCCCAAAGCTTCTCCTCTCCAGTTTGAACAATCCCAGTTCTCCCAGCCTTTCCTGACAGCAGAGGTGCTGTATTCACCATCATCCACCAAAGATCTTCATGACAGACAATTTCCTTGGTGTGGGGAAGGACAGGAGCCTCAAATGCCCCAATGCCATCAGAAACGGGTGATGATTGCTGTGCCAGCCTTAATGTCTCTACTTTTGCTTTGTTATGTTAATGATGCCACAAATTACTGGACTCCTTGAGAGTTTTTCACAGCACTTTGTCAAGTTTTGCTTTCTTATTTTCAGCTATCAGTTGTGGGTTTTTATGAGCAAAAGATTTTTAACCAGCTTACTGAAATGCATCCTCAGAGGGAGTTCAGCATTACATCATCCTGTCCTTCATGCTGTTATCATTAGAAGGGATGTGCTACCATTACTGCCTGAAATTTTTTAAAAGGCTTTAAAAAAACCCCAAACCACCACAAAAGCACATCAACACTGCTGAACATGCTTTGGCAATAATTCTAGCTTTTACAAAGGCTTTATTTAATCTGTAAGTTGTACTTAAAGGGAAAAGGCTCAAAATAGTAGCTGCTCATAGCTCAGCAGATGGTCCAGACAATAAAAAAGGCAGAACTATTTGAGGAACGTGAGTTGTTCACTGATATAGACAGAGTCAGTTAGCAAGTGTGCAGTGGAAATTATGTTTCACTGTAATAAACTGATTTGTAAATGTATAGATTAATCTGTTTTTTTTTCTCTTAATAAAACAAAAAGGTGTTCTGAACCTGAGTGGTTCACTTTTAAATGTGTGTTTCAAAATGCTATTTCATTTAGAAATCTTGGATAACTGCAGAAACTTCTTCAAATATTGTGTGGGGGAAACTTGGGATGAGAGAGACATTTCAAACCAGGGTCATTTCAGATATATATCCTACATACACCTTATTGCAGGATGAGAGAAGAAATTTTAAATTGTATTTTTTCTAGGACATAAAAATTATTTCCTATTTTAAATGAGAGTTTCATGTGGCCAAGGAAGGGGGAGGGGGGAATAATCATGACAAAGAGCAAAATACCAAACTGGGAAATGATAGTTAAATATTGAAATTATCTGATTAATAACGTGGGGGTTTATTAGCACACAAAGCTACAATCCATGTCAGTAATTCCTTTAAAAAGCCACCTCAAGGTGGGAACATTTAAGTCATTTCCTAAATTTGCAATAGCTGTAGAATTCACTCTTTAATTGATGATGTAATCTACATGTACTGAGTTTCCAACTATTTCATTACTTTAAATAGTAAATTAACTCCTGAACTTTACCATGTTCTTCCTTGCAGTGAAAATAAAGAAAATCTGCTTTATTTAACCTGCAATGCCTTTGGTCATCTCACTGTGCACTTTCATTCAGGTCACACAGGAGTTCTTTAAGGATTATTTGGAAGAGAAAGTGGAAAGTAAAGGGATTTTCTTCCTTGAACCACCAGTGACTTCTGCTTTAGTAGGGAACCAAGATGTAAAAATTTTTGTAGAATCCCACAGGTCTCTTCTGTATCCACACTGCTCTCCCCTGAAAGGCAGTTTCAGAGCTTAGTTTCTGCTGATGCCTGGAAGCTTTCTTCCATTTTCCAGGCTAAATGTGTTTGGGATCAATTGATATTGATGTTTTCCTTTATCTTTAACAGCTTTTCACCCTCTCTGACATTTTATATTATTTTCTTTAGAGAAGGCCATGGTATTTCCCTGATATATTTATTCTAATGAATTGAACCAACCACAATCTTTTTAACATTGCTTCCTGAGAAATTTTCTTTATCCCTGATTCCTCTCAGCCAGCTTTCTCTACACTTATCCCAGTGTGAATTTATCTGTGTGGAGGAAAATGCTCCAAATGAAGGGTTACATTTATTTGTATAACAATGCTAATGCTTCCATCTCTTTTGTAGAGATACAACCCCTACCAACTATTCCATTTGGATGGTGCTTTATTGACTTTATGAAAGTTCAGCGACCTAGGTTATCCAATGTCTGGAGTTCACAGGATTTCTGGAGATAAGAAAAAAAAAAAAAGGATTTATTTTTTACTGGAATTTAATCCCTATGGAGTTAAATGGCCTTATACCATCAGAAGCCTGGAAATAGTTTTCACTTCTCCACTCTAGTGACTGCGTCCTAATCACTGGAAAATATTTTTATTCCTTCTACAAATCTAAATCTTGTGACAGAAATCACCGATTTTCATGATTTTAAAGGAAACTTCAGTGTCTCCTGGCTCCCAAGTTTGGCTAGCAGCTAAAACACCCCATAATTCACACTGCTAATGAGAAAGCAATCACTGGGACAAAGAATTTCAATGCTTCCACATTAGCAGTTACCATTATATGCTAATCACATTTTAATTGCTAACCAGCCGCCACCAGAAAAGAACAGGCTACAAAAGCAGAAAATAAAATTCATGAAGCAGAAGCTTCAGTTTGTCTCTGCTTTTCATGTTTAATTCCCATTAGTTACTATCTGACCTGCATATGTGAGAACTACATTGGTTTACAGGAAGCTCAGAGCCCTTGGATCAGGTAATGCTATGAAAAATTAATCTGAAAAGTATTTCTTATTTTAGTTTGAGCCATAACTTTGGATTTTCATACTTCCAATCAGGTTTGGGGTGGATTCAAAAAAAATTTGTTGCTTATTGCTCTCAGTTTAAGGTCTCCAAAGTTGACTATGTCCAACCTGGGCTTGTTTTCACAGGTGACCCACCAAACCAATGCCACTGCCTGACTTCCAGGTGTGGTGAAGGAGAGGTTTTTGAGCCCTGGCACAGCACTGGTGCAATTCACTCAGCCCTGAGCACCAGAATTTCACCCCCTGTGATTTGAAAAGCAGTGAAACCCCCTTGTCCTGAGAAATCCTACAGAGGAGAGAAGTTTTCATGAGAATGAAGTGAAACAGTAAAACAGCAACTCTGTCCTTTTTGCCCAGGTGTGAGTTATTTCTACCCAAACACAGGTTATATTTGTTATATCTGAACCCTTGAGAGCTCCTCTGGCCCAAAGAAAGCCTTGGAAAGGAGTTTTGTTTCATCCTGTTACCCAGCTCAGAATTCTTCTTTCTATTTAAGTGCTGAGCAAAAATCAGGGAAGAACAACAATTACTGGAGAGGCACATGGGGAGAAAATTCCTCTGGTCCCTCAGGAGAGGAAAAAAACCCTTCAGGATAAAGGATCCTGCTGGGGGAGGCTTGAGGAAGGTGGTGGAGGACAGAGATTGATCTCAGTGCACCAGAGGAGGTTCAGGTTGGACATCAGGAGGAATTTCTTTATGGAAAATGTTGTGAAACATTGGCAGGGGCTGCCCGGGGAGGTTTGGAGTGCCCATCCCTGGAGGTGTCCAAGGAAGGCCTGGAGGTGGCACTGAGAGTTCTGGGCTGGGGACAAGGTGGGCACTGGGCACAGCTTGGACACCATGGGCTGGGAGGGCTTTTCCAACCTTAATTATTCTGAGTTCCAATGATTCCACTGAAGGCCCTTTGTGTTTCTTATTTCCCCTACCCTGAAGGAAAGAGGAATAAAATAACTTGGATATTCTACAGGAAACAGGAACAGACTGGCAAAAGACAGTCCCAGTCAATGCATTTATTTGCCTTTGAGCCATAATTTTTCATTTTTTAAAATATTCATCTAGTATATATTTTTCCAACAGGATACATTTTTCCAAGCCTCATTGCTTTTGCCAATAAAGATCTCATTTACAGTAACAGTCTGACTGTTTTTATTTTAGATTTAAAGAATTTCCAAATCTAATTGCTGCAGAAGTTACTAATGCTAAAAATCACTTACAAATACACTGGTCTGCAGAGACAGAGCAGTTGAACTATGGACTTTTTGCTATGGCTCTTCATTTTCTATGATTTTTCAAAATACAGCTTCATAGAAAAACTGAAACAAAG
The DNA here is from genome assembly GCA_024362935.1 of Setophaga petechia. NCBI lineage: Eukaryota > Metazoa > Chordata > Aves > Passeriformes > Parulidae > Setophaga > Setophaga petechia. Next base: position 125,925 of record JANCRA010000121.1, on the reverse strand, counting down.
TCAACAGGAAGAACACCAAAACCTGAAGTGAATTGAGTTATTTTGATATGAAAGTCCATCCTATAGAATTACTGACTTCTTGCTATTAGTTCTTTTAGTTAGTTAATTAGTAATTATTATTACAGCCTAACTTGCAGTGGCAATTGTTCTTAAATAATATCCCTGTGAGGCAGAGATACACAACAACCCCAGGCATGGGGATTTGGGGATTTTGGGGTGTCCTGTGCAGGGGCAGGAGTTGGAATGTTCTGATCCTTGTGGGTCCCTTCCAACTCAGGATATTCCACAACTCTCTGGAATATCTCATGATATTCCATGACCTCTGCCTTGTCACCTTCCCCTGGTAATTGTCACCAAATGTCCATCCCTCTCAGCCATTCAGTGGGGTTTGAGTGCATTTTTTAACTTCTGTGAAAGAAAAATTTCACCCACATTAACAAGGGACAAAAACCAAAAAACCAGAAAACAATTAATCACCCACTTGACCAGAAGAGAAACTTCTACTAACAGATATCAGGAGTTCAACCAGATGTTCCCTTCATCTTTCACTGGATGCAGAAACAACCTCAAACTTGTATTTATATGCAATATTTCTATGGCACTTTCAGGTTCAGTTGTGCTGGAGGAGGACATAAACAATTATGTGAGCCCCAAATTCAAGAATTTTTAAAATTTCTCTTGTAAGCTGTCCATCCCTTTCCCTCTCTCTCTGATTCTTACTGGCATCTAGTGGTACAGTAGGATTTTTGTCTGGAAAAAGCAAATTCTTTGCTGGCCAGGAATAGGCCAGAAATCAGATCCAGCAGGTGCTGGACTTTAGAGGGTTAAGAGATCTGGGGTTTATAGGTCTGATGGTGTCACTAGGCAACAAGTAACCTGCTGCAGCCAGCTCTCTGCAACCTCCTTGCTCCCTAATGAAGGCTGGGCTGCAGGCTGCTTTACAGACAATAATAACAAAAAGCAGATTTATTCCCTCTTCTTCTCCCTTTCCACCAACCAGTTAAACAAAACAATCCCCCCCAAATTCAAGACTGGGGCTGGAATTGCAGGTGCACCATGGTGGAAGCAGTGCATTAAAACATTGATTTTTTAAAGGTAGGCATGGTAGGAGAGCTCCTGTGTTTTAGGCATGTTTCAAGAAAAAGCTGCAGCTGTAAGTTGAAGACAAAACAAAGGGTGAAAAAATGAAAGAAAATGCCATTTAACTATGTTGAGCAGTTTTGAGCTTGTAATTACAAACCAGTGCTTTTTCAATGACCCATTAAAATACAAATCAAACCCTTCTGTGTCTTTTTAAATTGGAAATTTAGTTCCAGTATTTTTTCTCTGGCTTGCCTCATTGTGTCAGGCATTCTTACCTGTTCTAAGGGATTAAAACATGAGCCCAATTTAAACAGATAAATCTGTACAGTTGTTTTGTAGACTTTAGATTATTTTCAGTAAAACTGAAGTGCTCAAGACACTGTGAAAAAATGAAGTAAATCTCATGATAGGTTATTTTGCAAACCAGATGTTAAACTAAAAACTTCCTACAAGCAGGGAAAGATCAAACAATGCTCAAATTCCACAGGAATTTTACAGAATTTGAATATAATGCAAGGAAAATAAAGCAGTGCAATGCAATCATGAGGGCATATTTTAGGTTCTGCATTTAAAAAAAAATAACACCACAAATGTGTTTTATTTATGTGGTCCCAAGAGATTACACATTCTTGCATTCAACACTTTCAGTTTTGTATCATAAATCTGAATTCAGCACCTCTACAACAGGAACATTTCTGACAAGCTGAGCTATTTGTTTTATTTGAAGATGGATCCTTGTACATTTGGCAAACTGAGTATGTCATGGCAAGTACAAAAATAGAAGCATTATAGTGCCAGAACAGCAGCTCTGTGTAGTTTGGAGTACACACATCCTGACCTGTGCCCTACTAACTTGCAATTGCAGCACATTTCCCCCAGAGGTAAAATTCAGACACACTAAACCTAATTTCACACTTCATGTAAAACTAGTCACTCTGTTGGCCTGGCTGAGATACAACATGATTCTTTTTGGTTTCTACAAAGCATATTATGGATTTAATTAATATGGCTACTCTCAGAATAGAGCTTGAAAGCTTTTTCCACCGAGGTCCTAATTCTGCTCCCTGTTCAGTGTTTCCTGCAGGCTTTGCATTGCAGAGGGAGCTCAGAACTGCAGGGGTTTTACTGCAAGTAGGTTTTAATTTTTGCAGATAATAAGCCTTATTTCCTCCTTTGAAATAACATTTCAGACAGTCTCCTTTCATGCACACTGTCTTTCAGGTTTACAGCCCTCCCTTCTTGTTCTGCACAAGCAGCAAGTTCTTAATCTTCTCCTGCTCCATACAATAAGTGCCCACACACTCAGTAAAAATTAATTTCAGACACAAAGAAGCATGTTCCCAGATTGGTGATCCCTTCTGACAGCTAGAAAACAAGTAATCATGCAATCATAGAATCAAAGAAACACAGAATGGTTTGGGTTGGAAGGGGTTTGAAAGCTCATCTCATTCCACCCCATGGCAGGGACACCTCCCACTGTCCCAGGCTGCTCCAAGCCCCAGTGTCCAACCTGGCCTTGGGCACTGCCAGGGATCCAGGGGCAGCCACAGCTGCTCTGGGCACCCTGTGCCAGGGCCTGCCCACCCTCAAAGGGAAAAATTTCTTCCTAATGTCCCATCTAAACCTACTCTAACCTAATCAGGTTCACAGAGAATGAATAATTAAATGGATTCAGTAAGGATGAGGTTACACAGCTCTCCAATCTCCTTTAAAGATCAAGGGAGTGCACCAAGTCAAATTATGAGGTTCTAGATCAGTCATCCACGTAAAATTTTGGATAACTTCTTGAGAGAAACCTAGAATAGAAATCAAACCTTTTCTCAGAGCTACAGTTTCTACCTCTTAGAAAGTGTTGAATGCAAGGCAGCTCAGCTCCTGCAGGAGTCAGGCCACTGATTTTCAGAGCAGCAGAAAGCCCTTCAGTGGCCAGCCACAAACCTGAGCCCAAGGAGAGCACATCATAGGAATACAACACACAAATGTCACAAACTGGAGGTGCCAAAGTTGTGTTCTGTTAAGGAATGGCAACAACATCCCACATGCCCCATGCTGGATGAAAAGGAACCTGCTCTGGCAAGGAGAACCCCAGAGACCATGGAGAACTCTGTGTTTGTCTCAGCTGGCTCATCCCCTCCTGGAGCTCCCGTTCAGAGAGCCATCAGGAAAACAGGGAAAGTGATTTACAGTCAAACCAGGGGAAGTGATTCACAGTCAAAGCATCCCCATGTGGACAGCCCAGCTCTGGGTTTTCCTCATAGCATTGCTATAGATACATACTATAATATTGGCTTTTTGCACATATTAAAATAGATTTTTTTCTGTTTTTATATGGCCTGCAGGAGTCAGGCCACTGATTTTCAGAGCAGCAGAAAACCCTTCAGTGGCCAGCCACAAATCTGAGCCCAAGGAGAGCACATCATAGGAATACAACACACAAATGTCACAAACTGGAGGTGCCAAAGCTGTGTTCTGTTAAGGAATGGCAACAACATCCCACATGCCCCATGCTGGATAAAAAGGAACCTGCTCTGGCAAGGAGAACCTCAGAGACCATGGAGAACTCTGTGTTTGTCTCAGCTGGCTCATCCCCACCTGGAGCTCCAGTTCAGAGAGTCATCAGGAAAACAGGGAAAGTGATTTACAGTCAAACCAGGGGAAGTGATTTACAGTCAAAGCATCCCCATGTGGACAGCCCAGCTCAGGAGTTTCCTCAGAGCATTTTTATAGATATATATTATAATACTGGCTTTTCAAAAATATTAAAATAGATTTTATATGTGTGGTGTTAAAGCAACTTTGTTATAGATATAGTTTTTATTTCTGTTGTTAATTAAGCTTAGACATGGAAGTGAAATAGCTGATCTAAGTATGCTTGTGTCAAAATTCCTACTTGGATGGGATGATATCTAATGAACACAGGATGAGGACCCTGCTATTGATATGCTAACTGTCAGCACTCACTGTCTGAAAATAGCGTGGCCAAGGCCCAAAACTGAAGGTTATGATAAGAATAGACTAAAAACAAAACCAAGGAATGTGCATGCTCTAAAGGGAAGGATCCAAGGAGGAGCCTTGCTAAACAGTTCTTGGAATATATAAACCAGTTTGGGGAAAATTTTGCTCTGCATAATTGTTTATGAATATGTAACAGGCTGATGCAATAGAAATGATATATAAGGGGTGTTTCCAAAATAGCAGGTGTGCTCTGGGCTGAGTGCTGACACACACCCAGCTGTTACATCTTTGCTCCATGGTCTCTGTCTCTTATTGTCCTTTATTAAACTTAAATTTCCACAAGAGAGTGGATGTGTTTGTCACAGCATTGAGCTACTCCAAGAGATGCAACCCCTCACACCTCAGGTACCAAATACAGGGCCTGCAAAAACTGGTCTGGGGATGGAACTGAGCTTCTCAGACAGAGAGGCCCGGCATGTGTGTAAACCCTTCCTGAGCACTGGTGCCTGCATAGTCATTCTGGGAAAGGATGACAGTGGTTTTCAATCCCCTGCACCAACAGGCAGCTGTGATTGTTGTCCCTGTTGTCCCTGGGCTGACAATTGAACAGGTACAGCCCCACTCAGCTGTGCAGAGGAAGGGTGGATCAGAGGGAGTGTGCCACAGGCTGCTCCATTTCCTCCCCAGCTCAATTAGGAAACGACTGTCTGCTCTTCCCAGCGTGTTCCTTTTATCTTGTCTTGCTCCTGAGTGATTTGCCCTCCACAGCCCCTTCCCTTTCCCACTGCAGCTCTGGCTCTGAATGCTGATGAGACACCGTGTGTCACCCCAGGTGGGAATTTTGGGGTTTCAGGTACAGAGATTCCCTGCCCCACAAACACCCAGGGACAGTCAATCCTATTTCCTGAGAGAGCCACGTTGGTGCTGCCAAAAAAACCCCAAAACTCTGCACACATGCACACAAACACAACCCCTGTGGGGCTGCAACAACACCAAACCCACAGTTTTTAAATGAAAAAAGGCTAAGGAAAGATATTTGCTTTTGAAATGCAACATCTCTTTCTTCTCAGAGACCTGAAGTAATTAAAGATAAACAACAACTTAGATCTATCTTATTTTATTTGCAACACTGAAAGCTTCAATTTTCTTTCACTGAGGGGGAACAATGTGTTTCTTTCCAGTAGGAAGAAAATTGTTCTGTGATTGTAATGACATCATGCTGCCTCTCACGGGTTGCTGCAAGTATAAAAGCTTGAAAAAAGGAAGGGCACATGAAGTACAGTACAGCCTTTCAGCTGTTTAAGTACAAATTCCTATACATATGCATGTACAAAAAAGTAAGGAGTAAGGGAACTATTTTTTTCCTTGACTCTGAACTTTCTTTCCTTTAGCTAAAACACTTATAAAAATTGAGATTGGAAGAAATTAGTGGGATTTTCAGCTTGATTTTCTTCTGTGAAAGAGCAACAAGCCAAAATGAGGATCCAAATACTTTTGACAGCAAATGAGAATTGCAGTTATGTTCAAATTTTAAGTGCAATTTCACTGCCATATTTTTTCCACATTTTATACTAAAACCTATCTGAACAGCCCAAGTTATATTATAATGAGTGAAAACTGCTTTCATGTCGTTTGTAGCATTAAAATACTGAAGTGACAAAGCATGAATTTGTTTCCAACAACTTAAGTCTATGCCACGGAAAATTAGAATTGCTAAATTCAACTCTGCTTCATGCTTGAGCACTAATATTAGTAAAGTCTTAGGATCTTTGGGACCAAGACCATATTTATAATATTTATATATTTTAAGTTCTGTTTAATGTAAACCAGTGGCTGTTCATAACTTTGCTGCCAATCCTCATGTTGGGGAGTGCAGGGAGACCACTCACAGGGAAACCTCAGTGGTGCATGGACCAGCCTTGTTCTGCCTCTTCCCCTGCTGCAGCCAGAACTGGTTCAGAACCCTCTGAGGTCAACTGTGGAAACCCAGGGCACCACAGGGAATATTTCTCTGTCTGCTCTGGGGTGCCCTGACCCCCAGGGCAGCACTGACTCTGACCCTCATCAATGGAGAAAGTTTCCCAGACTTCAAGATAGACCAGAATCCACAAAAGTGTGAAATAGATTATAGAGAGCAGTGTAAATGTATCACTTGGTGGGAAATTGAGGTTTTGGGCTTTTTAGTGTGTTGTGGATGGAAGCAAGATGGAGGGCACAGGGTGTTGTCCTGGGTTTCTTCTTCATGCTTCTTCTTCCTCCTTCTCCATGGGTTTGGGTGGCATTTTATAATTGGGTGGAAAAATCTGCTATGTGGGCTTTTGAGGATCAGTTATTGGGTTAAAAGGGAAAATAATCCAGGTGTCAGCTCTTAATTGGATAGTTTAGTCTTAAAAGACCTTGGAACAAGACATTGTTGGCCATTTTTGTGGTGCTTTTCCAGTGTGCTGAGCCTGGTGTGGGCAGCGTGCAAAACTCTAGATAAGATAATAATAAACAAGAACCTGAAGACTGCAAAGATCCAGTGTGTCTCTTTCCTGGCCCAAGACCACTCCAGGAGGGTCTCTCCAGACAGGGGAGCCCCCTGGGAGGACCCAGCCAGAGTCCCAGAAGTTGGGGAATTGGTGACAGTCACCCCAGCAGTCACCTGCTCCTTTTTTCTACCTCTCATCACTTCTTGTGATTCAGGATCTTTAAGCAGCAGAATTCAGCCCTGCTTACTTTACTGCCATGCCTAAAGCTTCCTCCAAGCAATGGCAATCCACAAAGGAGTGGCTGCTTTGAGCTCTTTTTTCCTGGGAGTCTGGCAGCCTTGTTGTTATTCTCAAACTGGGAGCATAAAACTCCCTTACAAAAGACTGAAGCAAAAGCCTCAGCCACTGAGGGATTGCTGGATATCATTACTCAAAACAACACTGCAGAAAGCAGCACATTGCTGCTTTGCACATCACTGTTATTTGGGAAATGCTTTTATTACACAGAAATGGAACAGTACATATGTATTTTGTGAAGCTCTGCTTATGCAGTACCAAAGAGATTACTTTCATGACTGAAATTTTAACATTTATAAGGGGGGAAAAAAAAGAGTTTTGTCTGGTAGCAGCTGCCTAACACTTGTGGATAAAGGAAAACAGATCCACACGGATCCCTGAGAGCATTGTAAGGTTATTATTGGCCAGGAAGTGCTTTTGCAGAATTCATAATGCAGTGCAAGTTCTTTATGGCAATTTCTAGCATGAGTTTTACAACTGCACAGACTGTCCTGGTGAGAATCCCAGACATGCCATAAGACACTGTCTGAGCTCACCTTCATTTTATAGCTCCTCCTTGCCCAAACTCAGAAGTCTGCCAGAGAAAATCTCAGTTTTAAAAACTGCAATGCAAATGCAGAATTCTGTTGATCAGGCTGGGAGAGCTGGGACTCTTCAGCCTGGACAGGAGAAGCCTTTGAGGTGACCTCATTGTCACTTTACAGGGCCTGAAGGGAACCTGTAGGAAAGATGGAGAGAGACTTTTCACATGGGCCTGGAGAGACAGGACTAGGGGGAATGGCTTCAAAAGTGAAACAGAGCAGTTAGATTGGAAATTAGGAATAAATTCTTTACTCTGAGGGTGGGGATACCCTGGAACAGGTTTCCAGAGAAGCTGGGGTTGCCCCTGGATCCCTGGAAGTGCCCAAGGCCAGGTTGGACAGGTCTTGGAGCAGCCTGGGACAGTGAAAGGTGTCCCTGCCATGGGAGATATGGCACTGGGTGATTTTTCAAGTCCTTCCAACTCAAACAACTCCATGACTTCATGATTGTTCAAACAATGAGAGAAGATGAGGGGGTAGGGACTGACAACATCTGATAGGCCCCCTGCCCATGTCAGTGAATCCCAGCTGAGCTGGCATCACTGGAAGAGGGCAGTAACCCCTCAAATCACCAGGAAATAGATTTCTTGGCTGTGAAAACTACAAAATTATCCAGAATTATATTGATACAGAAACTGGAAAAACTGGCATTGCATTTTCCAAGCAGGAAGCTACAACTCCATCATCCATTTGAGATTCCAGATCCTGCTCAATCAAAATTCCTAACCGAGCTCTGAGGCAGCTGAGGCTTAGATGAGCACAGAGAGGCTGAATTAGGAGAAAAGACCCTTCTCACCAGGCAGAGGAGTGAGGACTCAATTCTGGCTGCATCTGCAACTGGTTCTTATAAATCATCCCAGGCTCTAATCAAACCCTGAACTTGCAAATCTGACACTCAGGGTGCTGCTGGGCTCCTGCACTGAGGTTTACAAACATCTTTTCAGTGCTGCTTTGGGCTGCCACAGCTGCTGCAGTTGTGTGATTTAGGGCTTGATTTGCTCATCTTCCAAGGAAAAGTCTCCCCTGAATTAGTGGTGCTGGAAAACACAGGATTTATTCATCACCTGCTCCGAGGGCCTGATGAAAACAATGAGGGACAGGCATTGTTGGAACATGTGAACTCCTTACAGGCACCAGCAGAAATATGTATTTTGAACTGGTATTTCTGCAACCTGTCCAACAAATACCCATATTCAGATCATGGCCATCTGCAAAGGGTGTGATAAAACATTCCTGGAATGGTTTCTCAATGGTCCTGACAGGCATGAAATTTCTTATCCAACTGGAGAGAACATACCTATGGATACCCAAACTATTAAATTATATTGGATTCTCTGCCCACTGTTGCAAGCACAGAAAGAAAGAGATAATAAATCACCTCAAGAAACTCTCCTTGGCAGTGACTCCCTCCAGTCTTTGCTCATCTGCAGCTCAGGCTGTGGCATCCAATGGACTGAGATCAATCAACCCACTGAGATCTGCCTTCAGGATCCCAAAACATCTATTCCTGAAATCAAATTTTTGAAAGCAGATCCAGCCTCCTGTGACTGCCTGCTGAGCCACTGCTGAATTATTTCAGTTCTGAAAATTTTTATAAAGACGGTGGCTTTTCTGTTTCTCCAGAGTGTGCCACTGATTTCAAAATAAAGCAGAATCTCTACTGAAATGAAAATGCTGAAGGTAAAATGCAAAAAAGCAAAGCACATTTTAAAAAACCCTGTATCTAGCCAAGCCTACTTCAAATAATGCCAATTACTCAACTCATAAACCTACCCAAATTCACTATATTTCTGAGGTTTTTATTGTAAACTGCCATACCACAATTCAAATTCCAATCAAGACCATTAAAGCTACTCCCTTTAAGGTCTGCAAATTATTTGCTGCACTTGCAAAGTGTTCTTTTTGGTGTTTTAAAAAGCTCCTCTAGTCAGTCTGCTATAATTACAGGATGAATAAGGATAAACATGTAGGAAGGCACCCCTCCTTGCAAACCAGCTGGAAGCCAGTTGTTATGATTTAAAAACATTTCCATGCTTCTGCTCTGGCAATGTTTAAGCATTTGCAAATATCCCAAAATGCTGTGTAGGAAGGGAAGTGATAGAGGGAACAGGGAATGAAAATTTCAGGCAAAGAAGTGGTGAAAAGAAGTTGGGGGTTGGACTGGAGGATCTTCAAAAATCTCTTCCAACCCAAACCATTCAATGGTTCCATGAAAATGGAATTACTGTATATTTAGGGCAGATTATTGGAATTTCCTAAGTAATTTCCTTGGAATTTCCCTGCCCATGGCAGGGGGATGGAAGGAGATGATCTTTGTGGTCCCTTCCAACACAAACCATTCTGTGATTCTATGAAATGGCCACTGATGAAAACACCAGCAACAAGATCAGAGAGTTCCTCTTTTCTTTGGAAGCTAATCTGTAAAAATTTTTATTTGAGTTTTAATCTTTAAAAGTTTTTTTTTTTTTTTAATGTGGATTGGGATGAGTTTAGATGTTGGTGAGAAAAATTAATTTAATAGTCCAAGCTAATTTGGATAACAGTAGCAAACACTATCCAGGTATGTCTGCTTTATCTGTTTCTCCCTAGACATTGGACAACACACATTTAGAAGTCATCTGTGCATGAATTATGCTCTACTTTTATATTAACTAAAGAACTGGCCATAGTGATAACAGTAATCATGGATAAAAATGACTCTATGCCTGTTTCACTTAGAGCACAAATAATTTATTATAACTTTTTTTAATTCAACCCTGTTCTGCTGTGCATTACATTGAGATGAGCAGCATGAAAAATGAAGTACCAAATCAAGGGTCTTCTCCATGTCATAGTTTCAGTGCTACTGTTTTAAAAAGAACAACAAAAAGATTTGAAAAATCATGAATGGAATTTCTCATAATCTGTTATCTGTAATTCTATTCAGTGCCAATAGTGGCCCATGTGAAAGCTGATTTCATGGAATAAGAGGAACAGAGGTTGATTTGGGTTGGAAGGGGCCCTAAAGGTCTAATTCCAACCTCCCTGCCATGGAGAGGGACACCTCCACTAGACCAAGTTTCCCCATTTTTTGATAATTTTTGCCATCCTGGGTGCCTCTGGAAAGGAATCTGATATCTGCACAGTCCCTCCTGTGCTCTCCAGCTGCAAACTGGAGCTGGAATGGGGCATTTCCAATGAGTTTGCATTTGTCAGAGGCACAGAGATAACTGCATGAAGCATCTGAGTGACACCCCAAACCAGGGCTGACATTTCAAGTTTGTGCTTGTCACCTAGTGTTAAAGCACCACTACTTGTTTTGCCACTTTATTTCAAATTTATAGTTTAAAAAAAAAAAATTATAACACACAAGCTGCTGTGCTGCCTGACCTTTCTATTCAGAGTGGTCACTGAATCATCAAGCAATGAATATCCCACACCCCCAGCTTCTTCCTTAGGATGCCAGCACTTCTGAGAAGGTGAAAGGGAAGCATTAGGAAAGCTTGGCTCTGTCCTGTCATGTTGTCTTAGTGTGACATGAAATTCTGTGACATGTGACATTAAAAAAGGTCACTTTGACAACATGGCTACTGGAATGCCAGCATATTGTTCACTACTGCTGGTAAATAAATGGCAAATCATGCAATAGCTGCAACTAAAAATAATAATATTTGCCTTTTCCCTTGTAATTTATTCAATTTTATGACCTTGTGGGGTTTTAAAACTGTGGAGTTTCTCCAGCTTCCCTCCAGTTTTCTCATTTCTTCCTTATGGAAGAATTTTCTTACTTGCAATGAGGTTTGTTTTGTTTATTTTTAGAGGAGTAATTTAATCTTTTGTTAATTTCCATATTCCTTCTTACTACACTGCCCAGACTAAGCAGTAAAATTGCATATTTAGTAAATTTAAAAGAGAAGAAGAAATAGATGTGAGAAAGGCCCAAATCTTGTCTTTGAAGAATTATCAGCATTTTCATTTATCAGCTGAAAGCCATTCTGATCTGACAGAGGCTCTAGACCATACCAGAGAAGCCAAATATATATATATATATTATATTTTATATATATATACACATATACACACACACACACACACACACACACATATATATATATATACAGAAAGAAAGAGATTATAAGTGGCACTGTAAATCTGCCATGATCATTAATCAAAGACCATAAAACCCAAAAGATGTAGGTGTTCTGGCTCACAATTACAGCCCAGTTTTCATCTCCCAAACATCTTAGAGGTCTGCAGAGCTAATTATCAAACACAAGGAGAAATAAAGGATTATGTGAAATTTTACATTCTCAAAAGTCAAGAGTAGATTTTTTTTAATATTGTTATTAAATATCTTAACTGAGTTCTCAGAGATGTAAACCAGGAAAACACTGATGTTCAGCCACCATTCTAGGGAATGAATGTAATAATTTCCCTGCATCCCTCTGTGTCCAGAAAGCAAAATGAGAAAAGAGTTTGTATTCAGATGTCTCCTGAAAGACGTTTCAGAAAGAATTCAGCCAAACAGCAATGCAAGACCCAAAATGAAAAAACTTCCTGAATTCCAGAATCTCTTCCTCACATTTATATTCAGCTCACTGCTCCAGCACATTTTTTTAATCTGTTCCTTAGACTTTCACTGAGACAATTCATAATTGTTAACATAACTGCCTAAAGCCTTTTAGGTGTAAATCAGTAAGCAATGAAGTGAGGTGGAAAAGCAGCTTCTCTGCAACAGATGCGTGCTTGAAAATGAGGTGATAATAGGTAAAAAGGTATTAGGAAGACTAATGACATACAATAACAAGCCTGTCTAATTGTGAAGATTTAATTAAAGCAGAGCTGCTGTGATGCTGATGCAGTTGTTAAGAGCCTGGATTTCTGTCAGACCAAGATGCTGTTTTAGAACAATATCATCCAGACCTTTACAAAGCCTTTAAAAAGGTCTAGATCCCAGCATGTCATAAAAATGTTTTAATCTATGTGTTTACTTCAGGTTGAAGTGGAGTTGAGGAAAAAAAAAAAGGTATTTGTGAGGTGCTTCAGCAGCACATTATTTGTTAAATCTTTGCTGTTCTGCAAAGCATTTATTGTCTGAAAATTTTGTAAACAAGATTGCAGGAACGATGAAAAAGCTGGATGAGTGACAAGCTGCAAAACACACAACAACATCTTATTATAAGGTTAGGTGGCTTGTGACAACTCCAAAGGTGCTCTCAGCTCTTTCTCACTGAATTATATTTGCAACTGTAGCTAGCACCATATGCTATTTGGCATTAGCCAAGATGTGTTAGACACCAGAACCAGACTTCTGAGAGAGGGATTGAGAGAGGAGATTTCTCCTGAGGCTCCTTGAACCAGCAGTGAAAACCTAAAAACTCTTTCCAATAACTTCTAATAATTTAGAGCAGGGTGCATGTTGAAGGGTCAGGGGCATCAGTCCCATGAAGAGCAGCTGAGGGAGCTGGGAAGGGGCTGGAGCCCCAGGAGGGGCTGAGGGAGCTGGGAAGGGGCTGGAGAATCCCCAATAGAGCTGGGAAGGGGCTGGAGAATCCCTGAGGAGCTGGGCAGGGGCTGAGGCTGGAGCAAAGGAGGCTCAGGGGGCCCTTGTGGCTCTGCACAAGTCCCTGCCAGGAGGGCACAGCCGGGGGGGTCGGGCTGTGCTCCCAGGGAACAGGGACAGGAGCAGAGGGAACGGCCTCAGGCTGGGCCAGGGCAGGCTCAGCTTGGCCAGCAGCAGGAATTTGCCCATGGAAAGGGAGCTCAGGCCTTGGCAGGGGCTGCCCAGGGAGCTTTGCAGTGCCCATCCCTGCAGGTGTCCCCTGGAGGTGGCACTGAGTGCTCTGGGCTGGGGACAAGGTGGGGATGGGTCACAAGTTGGACTCAATGGTCTGAGAGATTTTTTCCAACCTTAATGATTCTGTGATTCTGTTCTGTGATATTATCTTAGGAAGTTTTGGTCTAGAAACTGAGGTAGATGGTAAGAATTCCTCATTATTCCTCCTTTTAGCCCAGTCCCAATGTCCAATCTTCACTGGGGGGTTCATATATAAGACATGGGTTTGGAAGGAGAGATAAATGGTTGACCTCAATCCCCAGAAGTTTTTGCTTGAAATCTGTTAGCCAAGTCACACAAAGCATTTTTCTTGTATCTGCTGTCACCTTGGTGTGTCTGCCCTTAGTGTCTGCTCCAGGGACTGTCCTTTCTCCTTTTTATCCCCTTTTCCTTGGTTTCCTCTTCATGCTGAGCTCAGTAACTGCTCTGCTCAAGGAACTCAGTCAGCATCTCTCTTTGGGAAGAGTTAAAACATGCAAGATCCACTTCCTGGGACTCAGAAGTCCTAACATCACCCTTTCCTTCCCCACCACCAATTTCCTTATTCATGGGGAGTCAATTTTTGCACCCTGTACAAGCCCATCAACACCATTGTGCCATGGGGGATTTATCCTGCCAATCAAACCCATCCTTAAGATTGTTCTGAAAAATGGGGGAATGCAGGAACAACTGAGACAGACAGCTCTGAACTCCTCCACAGCAGGAGAGCCCAACACTTGGTCCAAAAATCTCACACCATCTGCACAGACCAGTGGTTGAAGAGCAAACACAGCACAGCCCTCCATGTCATTTCCTCTGTTTAATACTCCTGTAAATTATATGTTCATCTTGAGATTTTATCTAAAATTAATTTCTCAATTAATTGATAAATTACATGTTCATCCTCAAATTTTCTATATAGATGGACTACCATGAAAAACCACAGAAAAGAGGCAGAATCGTGGGGAACAAGAGGTGCTCACAATCCTGCTCTTCACTTCGTAAGGCAGGGACATTTTCTCTGCCTTGTTTTGCAATATTTCATTGAATGGCCCACAAACTTGATGGACAAAATAGGACTTTATAAAAAACATCTCTGAGGGATTGGTTAATGTATCCTAAATGCAATTGCACTAGAGATAATTTAAATTCTATCATTGTGTAATTCAAAACAGGCAAAATTCAAGTTGAAGGAAATCTTTTCCTTCGTCCTTCCACAAAATAACAAAAATTAACAGCAGATGGTTTGCAAACTATTAGTCATTTCAGTAGTCATTCAAAGTCTGTTTTAATCCTTTCACATATGATTTTTATCATTTTTCCTTCCACTACAGTTACATCTTTCCTAGTTATTTCAGCATTTCCCATTCCAGCCAATAGCTAGAACTGAGCATATAACTGTAGTCTTGACTTGTACAGAGGGTTTGGTGAAAACAATATTTATAGCCAAGGAGGGAAAGGGACAAACACAACATTTTACTTGGGCCAGATAAGTAATTTAAAACTGTTTTTCTCTATTTAGAGTTACAGGCTTAAGAGAGCAGCCTACAGGTAATGGCATTCAGGCCTCCTAACCAGTGATTTTTCCAGCACTTCCTTTCATATTTTCTATTTGCGTTGTGTTTTGAATTAATTGATCCTCCACATTAGAAAGAACATCCCCCTGAGGTTTCCTCCATTTTCAGCTTGTCAAACATTGTTCTGCTTTCACGCACTCTGTCCTCACTCCTTCAACACTTTACACCAGGCCTGTACATCCCAATTTATTCCAGCTCTGTGTAATGTTAAAACATCTTGTTTTCAGCATCATAATGATATCTCCAAGGAGAACATGATTTAAAGGCTGTTTTGTGCATGAAAAGATTGTGCAAATTGAGTTTCATGAGTCTCAGAAAAGCAGAATTAGTTTTCAACAGTTGAATTAAACAGAAATTACAAAAAAGGAGTCCTTAATTGCACGTTTTACAAAAATCTTCATCTTGCACTGCTTAGTGTCTTTTAAACATGTACACGCCAAAGCTGAGTGAAATCTCAATGTATTCACACCAAATTTACTTTCTTCATTTTACTTTCCTTCTTTCCAGCTCACTAGTTCTTCTGGAAATAGGTCTGAGATCTTTCAAAATCAAAAATATGGTTGAAAATACTGAAAGTCATCACAACTCCCAGAAGACTTCACTGGCAAACTAAGAATCCAGAAAAGGCTGGTGGATTCACAAAGACTTTACAATTTATCTGATGTCCAAGGGCATCAAACTCCAGGATATCTCTAATGGGAAACAAATTTTTTTACTCCCCTAAGATTTGAGGAGGAAAGTCAGGCAGGGTTTGATTAAACCAAAGGACAGCAGAGAACTGTTAGAAAACTTTTGGGTTTACCTCTCTTGTATTGGCAGAAGGAAGATGTCTTTTAAAAAAAAGCTTTTCTTCTTGCAGGTAAAAATTACCACAATAGAAATTAAAATCTCAAAGATAATTCAGAATGAAAGTAAATATTTTTCTGTTTCAGAAGACTGAAAAAAAGATTCCTGTCACTTTACTTCCCTCCTCCAAATGTAAATGACCCTGTTTGCTGAAAAATAAAGAACATAATGACCTCTGTACAGTGTGCAACACCCTCACCCCAGGAGCCATTAAAAAAATAGAACAGCTCTATGGGATAGGTACAACCACCAAATGAAATGGTGAAACAACTTAAATAATTCTTCTGTGTAAAAATAGACATCCTGTCTACCTCAAATAACCCTTCCACATGGAAAATGGAAAGACAGAATTAGGCAGATGGAAATAAGTCTGGAGATGGAGAAAAATGAGAGATTCAAAATAAGTTTACAGAGAAATTGCAGATTGCAGCTGTATCTTTTGTGTTGTTGGGGGAGGTTGTGCTTTTTTGGTTTGTTTTTTTTTTTTTTGGTTGGTTGGTTTGTTTTGTTTTTTGTTGTTGATGTTGTTGTGTGTAGCAATCTACTTGGTTTTATCAAAGAATAATTTTACCAACAAAACTTCTACCAAATTTGCTCCACTGCATTCTTCATATGCAAAACAAGTGACACACTCAGGATGTGCTTGTACTGCCAATGACTTCTATTCACCAGGTAGATTTAGGGCCTCATTGATATAAATGACTAAACTCACAATAAATCTAGAAGGATGAGTCTTCACCCAAAGTTTTACTGTTTCTCAGTATTCAGCTGTAGTTAAGCCAATTCAGAAAGAAATTCTTTATGGACATGTTTGTCTGGAAGATGAAGTCACCACCCCTGGAGATCAGTCAAAGATGATCTTTGAGATGTTTTCCAACCTAAATGATTCTGTGATTCCATAATGGCTTGATCCTGCAGATTTCTGTGTGGGTGAGTGACTGTACTTGCTGCAAGATGTGCCACAGATAAATAAAAATCCCATTTGTAGGGTTTGAAGACAGTAGGCAAAATGCACCTTGGGGCAACACTACCATGGTGGGAAACCATCCCACAGCTTGGATTACTTGTGAGTCTGCAGTCTTAGAGCCCTGCCTGATGTCTGACCCAAGGGAGGGCTCTGATCCAAAGGGCAGCCCTGGTGTAAAAACAAAATTATTGTGTGCAGAAAATGCAGCAGAGGAGAGAAATCTTTGCATGCTGTCACAGCTTCCAGTCATGGCTCTGGGATAGAGTCACTTGGGATCTCTGCCAAGTGACCAACCAAGGGCAAAATTCAGATTTAGACCCCTGTGAAACTCATGGATGGCCCACGCCATAGCAAAGTCTGGGAATATTTTAATTTGGCCACATTAGACATAATTCATTAAATCATTGCTGCCTACAGAAAAATGGCATTTATTTCTGTTGATGTCAGTACTTTGGGTTTGTTTTTCTTCTTCCAGCCTGATGGTGAATCATCTCTTTAAATTCACAAGACATGACTAAGGTAACATTTATTGCTGTAATAGATTATCAATCAATTAATTCCTGCACATTCTAAAAGGACTGGAATCAGAATAGTGACTCCAACATCAAAAACCACCCTACTTACAAAGATACAAAATTTGTTAAATTTTTTACACAAGGTCTAATTTTCTTTCACATTGTTTTATGTACTGGTGATGACACTGGAGTAACTGAATAAAATTCAGTGATGAAAAGAAAATAATTTATTGCCAAGTATAAAACACTCTTGGAATTGAAGAAATTCAAGCTCTATAAGAGGAGAAATGATTTATTTGCCTTGCCTTCCACTGGAGCATCTCCTGTTTCCCCACATCCATCCCAACAGCTGTGTTCCAGCTGTGACCTCACCAGCACCAGCCAGAGGAGGGAAAAACCTTCCCTCCTACAGCTGACCATGGTCCTCCTAACAACACTCAAAATTTCATTTTCTTTATTCACAGTGGAAGTTCAATTCGAAGTTCAAGGTCTTTTTGTTAGGAAAGAATGGATTTTGCTGTGTCCACCTCTGTAAATGCTCTATGGTTAAAAAGTCATACTGTAAAAAACTTTTTCATATTTTTTTTACTAATTTAGGATTTTTTTTTCATTATTGGAATTGATTTAGAAACATAAGTATTGATAATGATGGTTTCCCTGTGCACCATAACTCTGCTTTAACAACCCCTGTGCAAACACCAAACAAAAAATTGTGTTCAAAATAGAATTTAATTCAATTTCTGGATTCTGCTTCACAGTACCATGCTGGCCATTCTCAACCACCTTCCTCTGACTTTTCCTGCCCAGACTCACTGATTTTCTGTCATATAATGGCCTTTGATCCTGTAACATCAGCTTTAACATAAGGTCTTTCCTTTTAGACACAAAGAGTTTATAGCATCAGCTCATTGGTCATTTGTACCACTTAGGAGTCTGTTTGCTTCAGTAAAATTACTCCTCATTTAAGAAAAAAAAAATTAATAGCAGATTAGTGCATCAGTGGACCAGGTTTTCCAAGCAGGTTATGAAATCCCAACATTCAATTATCAGCCATTTGCAGATTTATTCCTTTGGAAAAGTGTCCTTAGGGTTCTTTGAGGAAAGCACAATAAAAATAATTTTTGTTTTCTTATAAGTCTGTACAATTCCCTTTTATGGCATTGAAAATTTCAATGTTCAAGAACCATTTTGCAGAAAACTAATTTGCAGTTATAATTTATCCCCATATTGCCATCCAAGATTGCACTTAGGAAGACAAATAGAACAGAATGAACTATAAATTTTCCTCCTAGTTATGAATGATCAGGATCCTGCAAAGGCATTATGTCTGATATAAATATGTTAAATATGATCTTTCACTAGTGAATTTAAGCAAGTTTGATTTTATAAAAAGAGAGCTGAAAATATTTTTATGAACATGGAAGATCTCAAATTTTCCTGGGAAGGAGAAAATGGGCAAGATGGAAAAAATTATGGGAGTACCAGCATTTCTTGAGAGGTATTGCTGACCACCTGCTGTACTGAATGGATGAGAAACAAGCTGTACAAAAGCCAGCATATTTCACACTTGTTTTTATTTGGGCATTTCTTCTTCTTTTTATTTCTCCAAATGAAAGGAAATAAAATATGCTACAAGAACATTTACACTAACAAAAAATAATTATGGCCTATGAAACATTTTTAAATTGAGGTAATTGCTTTTTATGACCTGCTGCTGACTGTGATTCTACTCATGTTTTGCTCTTTTTTTTTTCCTCAGAATATTTTGTTACTCCATTTTGGGTTTTGGTCCAACAGACATCAAAAACTTTAAGCATTTTATTTTATTTATTTCTTTATTTCTTTCTTTCTTTATTTATTTATTTTAAATCTATTTATATTTATCTCACCATTGTTACTGAATCAAGAATAGTGACATGTATTTAATCACATTTTTTTGTGAAAACTGAAGCTGAGTGATTCCCATCCCCTTCCTTTAGAAAAGAATATTCTGGCAATGTTCTTTCCAAGGAGGAGTCTCTGAAGTTCATGTACAATAATTTAACAAGAACATCTGTTTGGACAGATACCCTACAAATATTTTCAAACACAGATTTTGAAAGTTTTTCTTTATAAGAGTTTTAAAGAGACATTAGAGTGAGATACCCAGAGAAGAACCCTTCATAGGGTACTGGAGGGACAGGATGAAGAGGAATGGATCACACTGACAGAAATTAGGGTTAAATTGGAAATTAGGAAGAATTTCTTTACTGTGAAGGTGGTGAGGCCCTGGCACGAGTTGCCCAGAAAAGCTGAGGCTGCCCCGAATTTAGAAGTGTTCAAGCCCAAGCAAGATGGGGAATGAAATGGGAGGAAGTTCCATCCCAAACATTCTGTGATTCTATATTCTACCTAAACCAACTGGGATTTCTTTTGTTTGTTGTAACTGAAAGGACCAACAATCCCTTCTACACAATGACCACTTCTATGCATTCACAGCCCAGTTTTCTCCCTGCCAAAATAATTTAACTTTTCAACCTCTTCCCAATATTCCACCTGAGGACAGAGCTGTTGCATCAGTACAATTCTTATTTGACTGAATTTTGCACATGAAAAATTTGTTTTCTGCATCAAGGTAGCTGGGTTTTCACCATCAAGAACAAATTTATTAAATGGAAAATAATTAAACAATTAAAATAATTAATTCAAAAGGCTGCAGAAACTGATGTTACATAGGGTGCTAGGAGGTTTTAGGACCCACATATACCTGTAGATGCATCAAGTGGCACAGGGGATTGTGCCACTAAGTTCCCACATGCCCTTTATTTCTCTTCCCCTTCCTTAGACATTATTAATTTGGCCCACAAAAAACTTATTTATTTTCTCCTTAGTTTCTACTGTATCCAGCACAGCTGCATTATAGTTTTTGAGGGGGGAAAAAAATCATGTCCCAGTTTTTGGTAAATTCTAAAAACATAAGAAAGCAAAGCATTAGTATTTATAACAGGATGCCTCCCAGGCACTGCAGGAGCCATGCAGGGCACTGTTATCTTCTACACTGTGCAAATCCACACTCAGCCTGTCACAGAACCTTATCCACAGCCTCTAAATGGACAATACAAATGGACAAGACAGAGGGAAATAGAGAGAAAACAGAATTACCCAGAAATGACCTGTGCAAGGTCACACCGCAGCTGCCTGGAGTCACCGTGGGGACACAACAGAGCCACAGTGGCAGCACTGCTCAAAGTTCTCATCTTTTTTAACCTTGAACTACAGCTCTACCCATGGGACCACACTGCTCATCAACTTCTAAATTCACTGAAAGCATCAAACAGAGTAGGTTTAGTCACTGGAAGAGAAGACAGGAGGATTCTTGCAATTTAAGTATTATTATTCCAGTCTGAAAAGTGACTGAATAAACAGGAGGTGTTAAAATGTTACAGAGCAGTATTAGCTTTATCAGAACTCAGATTCAAAAATGGATTTTTTCAAGCAATAAAGGAGTCCTAGAGTTGTTGCAAACATTAAAACAGTCTCATGAATGGCCTTCCTTTATTCCTTATTGCACCTTCATTCACAGCTCCTCTGAGCAAAGGCCCAAAAGATGGAAAGAGTAGGAATAAAGGAAAACCAGTGGAAATCTTTCTGTCTCCAATACCTAATGGTCAAAAGAGTGAAACAGGCAAAAAACTCTAAATATGCTGCAAGAAAGCTGATAGCAATTGCAACATGAGAGCAAGCTGGAAGGGTGTGTAAAAATAATTATTTTTATATTATTAGAATCATCACATGAGACGTTCAGAACCCTGAACTAACACGTTTTAGATGGAATATCATTTCTAGCAAAATACTCCTACAAAATGTGGGAAAATAACCACATTAATATGGTATCAAATTGAAGTCAATCAAACAGAAAACCTGGAAATTCTTTACTATGAGAATAAAAGAAGTTACTTCAAAATAATTGCTTCCAACATATTCTGCTAGTTATCTAAGGAAGAAGATGGAAGTGTGGGTTATGAAACAAAATTTGTTACCTCAAGCCTATAAAAGCAAGAGGAAACAACACTGTCAGCCATGTGATTTTAGATAACACCACACAATAAACCCATTGGAAGCATGAATAGATTGGGAATGGGAAAGGAATTGTATCTGCTGTCCAGAAAAGTTACAGCAAACATAAAGATTCACTCCAAAACCAGCAGCAATAGCATTTAGAATAGGTTTTTTCTGATCAACAGAATGAGCAGAGAGGGAAAGCTCTTTGTTTTGTAGATAAAAAAGATAGAAAGCTCTTTGTTTTGAAGGTTGTAGATAAAGTTCATGTATCTGTGCTGGTTTTACATGAAAAATCCAACCTCTTAATTAGAGAAATGTCCTGCCTGATACAATTAATTTCGAATAAATGTGGCCTATGCTTTGGAATACCCAGATCATAAATATTATCACTTCAGTTTCTGAAAAAGCTTCAAACAGGCCATCATTCTCTCTGACTTCAGATATATCACGTTTCTCTTCTGAATAATACAATGGAAAATACAAATTCACATGAGAACAGAAAGGAATAGATATATATAGGGAATTTATGGTCATGATTATTTCTCCAGGTTACAGAAACTGCAGTTTAAGCCAGCTCCTATATAGAATGAATTAAAATGCAAACTTGTCCTTTCCAATAAGAAAGAATTCAGCTTCTTTTAGCACCAACCTTCCCCACCTTCCTTTTTCTCAGGAAAAATCACTTTTCAGATTGGTGTGGGCAATCTAAGCTTGTGTGTCCACACTTTCATCCAGCTAGAGATGAATTGGGTACAGTTTGGGGGATGTCTACCCATGTGAAGTGTAAAATCCTAGAAACAATAGGTTTTGACAGGGACTTTGGGTGCAGATCTCTTTAGTGTGTTATCCAGGAAACCAGACTTTAAAGATGAAGCTTAAAAGGAATGTTTTATAAAAAACCCTCTCTCTACATCTGTTAAAAGGCACAGTGCCCAAGCCTGGGCTAAAGCAAAGTACAGAGCTTCTCAACAGCTTAAGAACTTACAACATCAGATAATTTAGTCCATCTGGAGGTACATAAATACTAGAAATTGCCAAACTAATGCTCCTAATTTGTATTTCTTTAAGTGTGGAGGTTTGTCACCTGTCAATATAAAAACCAAGGTACTTCTAACAACAAACATGATTCTGAATATCTCAAAATCTTTAATCAGAGCCACACTGAAAAAAAATATTTTTGTGCATGGCATAATATCCTCTACTATTTGTGCTACTCTGTTGCATTAAATGTTCACTCCAAGGCCATGACATTATTCCCAACATCCATAGAGCAATGCCTCATAAAAATATGAGATGGTATCCAAAAATTTGCTGTGCTGGTACTTCCATCTCCTCAGCAGTGATACTTAGTGCAGTATATGTATGTTAAGACAACGCTTAAAGCATCACTTATAAGGAAACACTGATTTTGGTTCTTAATCATATGACCAGATGTAAAATTCAGATGTAGCAAACAGAAATTAGATCACCTGTTTATCCTTTTTCTACCACAGCTTAATGACTTGTTTGCATTGTTCCCTACTGCTGGGCATTGTCTTGATTATTTCAATGATTTCTCCACAATAATCAACACTTGTTTCCTCATCAGTGTGCTGGATGATTGGTTTCCTTTTCCCAGACTAATTATTTTACATATTTCTATACCACACTCTTTACCATCTGTTGACCCAATTACCTAAATGATCCAAATCCTTCTCAGTCTGGTTGTAGTTTCTCATTATTCCTTACAAATTCCATTTCGGTGACATCTATAAGCCATGAGGGCTTTTTTTCCATTCTTTCTCTGTATCAATAAATCTTAAGATTTTAATCTAGAGGGTCAGATGCCACTGGAGAATATTCCAAATCTAATCCACGGGACACTTATTTCTTCACATGATATTAAAGATGACACTAATCAAGATGGAGAGGAACACAAGAGGATGTGGTGACAGGACAAGGGAGAATGGCTTCAAATTAAAAAAGGGTAGGGTTAGATTAAATATTAGAAAAAAAAATCTTTCCTATGAGGGTGGTGAGGCCCTGGCACAGATTTCCCAGAGAAGCTGTGGATGTCTCATCCCTGGAAGTGCCCAAGGCCAGGCTGGATGGGTTTTGGAGCAACCTGGGACAGTGGAAGGTGAAATGAGATGATCTTTAAGGTCCCTTCCAACTCAAACCATTCTGTGGTTCCCTATATGAAACTCCTGGCTTAGTTACAGGTTTAGGTCCAAATGTTCATTCATCTGCTCAGCCTCTTCCAAATTTCTAAGGATTTCAGAGATATTTCAGAAGTATGGAGCTATCACTGCACACATAAATCATTTTCTTCTCAGCTTTGCTGGGTTTGTCTAACACCAACAAACCACTAACCAACAGAAAGGAGGCCAACACACCACTGGTTGCTGATGTCCTCAGATGCTCCTGACAACTTGAGTTGTTTTTCTGACATCCTGCAAGGATTAATCATTGTTCTTTCTGCACATGAAAGTGGGTTTCTGGATTAAATCTCACATTTCATATGAGAATGGCTGTGATACCAGCTCAAGATGCTACAGGAAGCTTCAGTAAGAAGCAATGGCTTTGAATTTTGCAAGAGAAGATACCAATACAGTTTGTTTCTGAGAAGGAGAAGGATGGAGGAGGGTTTCTAAGAGATGCTAAAAAGCCTTTTCTCACTGTGATTTTTAAATAAGTGGGAGAAATCAGAAGGGAATGGCAGATGCACAGAGAGAGTTAAAATGCTGGAGGGTTTTTAGGGCAAGGGATTTGCAGTTTGCTCTAATTGCCTGCTTACTCCTTCATTATGGTTGAAGGGTTCTGGTAATTCACCATTATTAAATATTCAAGGTCTGGTCTGGAGGAAGCATTCTTCAGGGATTGCTCTCATCACTCCAGTGCCAGCTAAAATCCTGCTTTGTGCCTGCCCATGTGTGCAAATAAAGCTCTGCTTTTCCTGTTTTATTGACTCCCTTTACTAAAAAAGACTCCGAGCATTGTGGTAATGTGAGATTATTTAGGAAATTAGTGCTTGTGCATGTTTCATGGAACTTTGCTCATATTAGCAAGAACAGTGTGTTGGCTTGTTGGGGGAATAAAGCAAAAATATTCCTTCCCCTGAGTAGAACCTTCATATGTCCTCACTCCCTTCACTCCCACCATGTCTTTACTCTCTCCTACCTTCATCTTCCTCACCTACAGACCTCATAGCATGGAAAGTCCTTTCTGTTACTTCCTTATCAATATACTGGTGAACCAGTATAAAAACACAATCATAAATTGTCTCTCTGTTCTTCTAAGTTCTTCTAAACCTTCTGATGTTTACATTCTTGTAATTAAGTTTCTCGAGCACTTTTATGTAAATAATTATTGTTTTATATTCTTTTCTAGAAGAAGAAAAATTTGATAGATTGTTAGTTTGTCCAGTGTCATTAAAGAGGCAGCACTTTCATCCTCCAATCCACTGTCACTTTTGAAAGTCTATAAATATTGGAGTCAAAAAATAAACTTCCCTTCTTATTATCTGAGAGTTCCAGTGTCCATGTCATTTTATTTCTTGTCCTATTGTGACAATATATTATACAGTAGTGTCAAGTCCCTTGAAGAGCAAAATTCCAGTTATGCTGTAGAAATATTGCATTACTGGAAGGGCTCCATCAGTGCCAGGATCCTGCCATAACAGGGATCAAGTGTTCTTTCTCCAAGTCTTCAAAACAAAGAGGCACAAAAATATCTTCTTCTACTGGGTAGGGACAAACACAACTATAAAAAAATCTAACGAGAGTGCTTGGCTGCTGCAGAGTTTTGGTAATGCCCTCATTGAGGTCTGAGGGCTGAGGTGGGAGTGAAAGAGAAATTCATAGAGTCATGGAGTGGTTTGGGTTGGAAGGGATCTGCAAATCATCCAATTCCACCCCCTGCAGCAGGCAGGGACATCTTCCACTATCCCAGTGTCCTCAGGTACTTTATGACTCTGAATTGTATCCCCATTTTTCTGTTTAGCACAGAAGTAAGTTCTGCACCTTTAAAACTAGATCTGAGTGAAAAAGAATTCCTGGGGAATGGTTTCCTCCCAAATTTTTCCTAAACCAGGACACCCATGTTCCTCCAAGCCCCATCCAGCCTGGCCTTGGACACTTCCAGGAATCCAGGGGCAGCCACAGCTTCTCTGGGCACCCTGTGCCAGGGCCTCACCACATTCTGAGTAAATAATTTCTTCTTAACACCTAATTTAAGCTCTTTTAGTTTGAAGCCATTCCCCCTTCTTCTGTCACCCCAGTTCCTGATGAATTATCCCTCTCCCACTTCCCTGTATCCCCTTTGGAGACTGGAAATTGCTCTGAGATGTCCACATTTCTCTTCTCTTCTCTTCTCTTCTCTTCTCTTCTCTTCTCTTCTCTTCTCTTCTCTTCTCTTCTCTTCTCTTCTCTTCTCTTCTCTTCTCTTCTCTTCTCTTCTCTTCTCTTCTCTTCTCTTCTCTTCTCTTCTCTTCTCTTCTCTTCTCTTCTCTTCTCTTCTCTCCTCTCCTCTCCTCTCCTCTCCTCTCCTCTCCTCTCCTCTCCTCTCCTCTCCTCTCCTCTCCTCTCCTCTCCTCTCCTCTCCTCTCCTCTCCTCTCCTCTCCTCTCCTCTCCTCTCCTCTCCTCTCCTCTCCTCTCCTCTCCTCTCCTCTCCTCTCCTCTCCTCTCCTCTCCTCTCCTCTCCTCCTCTGGCAGCTCTGCAGGTGTGGTCTCACCTGAGCAGGGCACAGGGGACAGAATTCCCCCCTGACCTTCTTCCCACTCTGCTTTGGATGCAGAAGTCCTTCAAATGTCCTGGAATTTTGTCCCCAGCAAGCCCCTCCTTAGAAGGCTGGAAGCTCCCCCTGGAAATCCCCTGACATCACGTTGGCACTTCAATATCCACCTCTGTAAATGAGTTTTCATTTTAGCAGCTCCAAGTGAGCACATAACATAATTTCAAATCCAAATATTATCCATTGCTACCAAAAAAAAAAAAAATTCCACAGAAACAGAATCTCCTTCTCAGATCCTTATCTGTGATTCCATACCCCACTTAACTTGGCATGAACTGGGCTGGATTTTGTTCTGGCTAACCTTGGAGAGCCAAAGCAGCTATGAATGGGCAATGTTCAGTGTCCTGGATTATGCTGAGATTATTATTGAAAATTACATGTAATTTATATTTTGCCTAAAGCCAATTTCTTCTTTAATTTAAATTTTGATAACCTACAACAAAATCTGAAGAAAACAAAGGAGCGAAACCTTGCATTAGAAGCAAATAGAAAACTCTTAACAACCTGATGGCAAATTTCAAACTGTGAAATCAGTACTAAGGTGACAACTTATAATTCTGAGGATTACTCACTGCCCCAGTTTATATCTTTGAAAATTTTAGAAGCAAATTTTCTGTGTCATTATTACAACTCTACCAATTTGACACAACTTTGTTTTGAAATTCCTAATATAAATAGGAAAACTTAGATTTGCATTCTTAATCTAATAAAATAAGTAAGATTTCCTTCTTCCTGGAATCACTGAATAAAAAAATTCTGAACAGATCTAAGCAAAGATTTTCTGAAAATGCTGTCTGCCAATGACAAGACAATCTGGTCAGACTCAACCTAGTTGCAAATTTGGTTGAAATTCACCAAAGATTTTCTCGTAAATGAAAAAGAGTGCTAAAAGCTGATTTTCACAAAACTGTGGTTTAGTGGTTTGAACATGTCAATACACAGATGATCAATTTATTTTCTGCCTAAATAAGCTCAAAACACAAATCTTCCCCTCCTTGGAGGGTACCCTGACTAGCAGCCTGGTAAGCATATTTGGATTTTTTTCTCTGCTTTGCATAACTGATTGAATGAAGCTGATAATTCTTTCACATTGGCAAAAAGCCTCCTGTCCACTGCTTTTGGGTTTTTTGTGGGGTATTTTTTTAAGGTGGCTCTGACTTCACACTCATCTTGGAATATTAAAGAAGCAACTGAAGCAGAGAGGGGGAGAGGGAAGGTGTTATAGTGGTTTCAAAAATATTTAAGAGGATTCAATGGCTCCAGCATGTGTATTACTGAACATTTCCTTATTTACATAGAATGAAAATGTCAACAGGAGAGACATAAAATGTACTTTATATTCTATGAATGTAAATAACCTATACCTGTAACTTTGGGTTTCTCCAGAACAGGTAAATAATATGGGGTTGATTCCCTTCTGACAGGGAATGACCAGGGCTCCTGTCTCCTACATGCTTTATACCAGATCCCCTGCATAAAGAGGCTCCTTTTCTTGGCAATTTTGAAAAAAAAATTAAAAATCATAATAAAAGCCAGGTTTTTCATCAAAATATATTTATATATATGTTAAAAAGAGGCAGCCAGATTGCATCAGATCATCCAGTCTCTGATGGTGAATGGTGGTGGATGCCTAATAAAGACTTTAGGAACAGAGCAAGCACATCCTGATATTTCAGAAGACTTTCCCATTTTCTAGCAGTCTGTAGTTAGTCTCCTGAGCTTCTGGTGGCATCTCTGCATTGAATAGTCCCCAATGAGATGTTCTCTGCCATGAATTTGTCCAAGCACTTCCTAAACCCATGTAAATCTGTAGTGTCTGTGACATTCTGTGCAAAAAGGTTCTCAGCTTAATTATGTGAGGTGTGAGGACGTGCATCCCATTGCTCACTGCAATCTTCCACCAGATAATGCAATCTGATAGCTCGTTCTTTTGGGGGGAGGAAAGGAGGGAGGAGAGAGAAAGAGAATATTAATTCGTTACCACATCTTCCGTGGCACCTGGGATTTTGTTGTCTCCTCTCTGCACTACAAAATAATTAAGTTTTACACTACAGGATTATTCTGCACCAGCAGATCCATAAAAACCACCTGTGTCAGGTTTCTCTGAATTTATCCTGAGTCTCTGTCACCTCACCTTTCACACCTTTCACACTTGTGCTGGTGATTTCCCAAAGAACTCTCTTCAAACCAAGACCTGCTGCTTAGACAGGTTTTTATACAGGTGCAGAACTCTTCTTCCTCAACAGTTTTGAGTTTCTCTTGATGCCTTTTAGCACTTCTTATGTAATTTTTTTTTTTTTTTAATTTTTGTGATATATCAGTGCTTTTGAGTATCTGGTTTCTTACATTCATTTTTCCTATTTGTTCCATTGACCTCTTTTTGGCAATAGATCCTTTGTGGTTTTTTTGGTACAGCCTTATCTTCTCCTATCAGTCCCTTTACACATTCCTAATCTATTGGCCCTCTGTACACTCTGGCAGAAGTTTTATTTCTGTTGTGTCTGTAACTAAATGCATTCTTTCCTCAATACCTTTTCAAGTTTTTTCTAAAAATCTCTGTGGCCTGACATGTTATGTTTCCACACAATAAAATCTACCAGAGGTTGAGTTATTCCCTCTTTTCTAGTTTTGGACATAACAATGAGTTTCTGAAGGATGATTTCTTTCTTTTGTAATCCTTCTTTAGCCTCTTGTTTGACCATGGCAGCGTTTGATAGATGATAGCTTTTTAACAGATGACATTGTCCCCTCTACATGATCTTTCAGCTGTAGCCATGACACCTGCAAAGATTTTAAGCTTTCAGATGACCCTTTTGGTTCCCTTTTGAAAATACTTCTTCATTTTTCTTGGGAGTTCCCTTTTTACCATCAAGAAAGTGTGTGTGAACTGTCACTCCTGCCCTGCTCTTCTCAGCGCTGCTGAGGCCACACCTCAAGTCCTGTGTCCATTTTTGGACCCCTCATTTCTCAAAGGGCATTGAAGGGCTGGAGCATGTGCAGAGAAGGGAATGGTGCTGGGGAAGGGTCTGGAATGTGTGAGTTATGGGGAATGGCTGAGGGAGCTGCAAAAGGGCTGAGCCTGGAGAAAAGGAGGATCAGGGGGGACCTCATTGCTCTGCACAACTCCTGACAGGAGGGGCAGTGAAGGAGGATCAGGCTCTGCTGCCTGTCCCAAGGGAAAGGAGGAGAGGAAATGGCCTCAAATGGCACCAGGAGAGGCTCAGGTTGGAGACTGGGAAAGAAAATTTCCCTGGCAGAGTGGCCTGGCCTTGGGCTGAGCTGCCCAGGGAGGTTTGGAGTCACTGGAGTGGAGTCTGTGGGAGTGCTCAGGAGGATCTGAATGAGGCCCTTTGGAGTCTGTGGGAGTGCTCAGGAGAATCTGAATGTGGCCCTTTGGAGTCTGTGGGAGTGCTCAGGAGGATCTGAATGTGGCCCTTTGGAGTCTGTGGGAATGCTCAGGAGGATCTGAATGTGGCCCTTGGGGAGTCTGTGGGAGTGCTCAGGAGGATCTGAATGTGGCCCTTGGGGAGTCTGTGGGAGTGCTCAGGAGGATCTGAATGTGGCCCTTTGGAGTCTGTGGGAGTAGTCAGGGGGATCTGAATGCGGCCCTTTGGAGTCTGTGGGAGTGCTCAGGAGGATCTGAATGTGGCCCTTTGGAGTCTGTGGGAATGCTCAGGAGAATCTGAATGTGGCCCTTTGGAGTCTGTGGGAGTGCTCAGGAGGAGTCTGGATGTGGCCCCTGGGGACAGGGATTGGGGTGATGCTGGTGGGGCTGGGGTGGCACTGGATGGTCCTGAAGGGCCCTTCCCACCTTGATGATTCTGAGATCCTGTAACACGTGGAAGGGGCCACCTGGTCACTGCAAGGGAGCCCCTCAGTGCCCCAGAACTTTGGGCAGGGCCTGTGCACCCCTCAGGGTCAAGGCAGGGCTGGCATTTCCCCTCCCTGGTTTTCCTCCATTGATTTGTTGTCTCTATGCAGCAGGGAGGCCTCATCAATCCCGTCCAGGTCTGAGATCCCAATCTGCCTGGATCACAGATTTTAGGGATGCCAATCAACACTAACTTTCTCTCACACTCACACCAATGTGACCTATTTTGTAATACCACAATTCAAAGGGGTTGGGAAAGGCAGTGTCTCCCTTTCCTCTGCTACTCCATTACAAGTCCATCAGATCCTTTTCTGAGTTTTATTTCGATTGGGGATTTTTTTTCTCTTCCATTTTTAAGTTTGCAGCCAAGCCAAGAGACAGCTATTTCCCCAGCCCAAATTTCAGCAGTTCTCAAGGAAGAAACTGAATTTTTTTCCTTCTTTCAGTGTTTTTTCACTTGATCATTATTTATCATGGTAAGTTAGATTTAGGTGTATTTGCATAAATGTGCATCGAACAGAAAATGTAAATTCAAACTTAATTACACTGAAATATGAGGTGAAATATAGTTATTATCTCAACTTTTATAGTGTCAAGGAAACAAACATATTTCAATACTTGAGTTAAACTGTTTAGTTATTGCAATTTGCATTAAATCATATGGCTTATGCTATCTAGAAGGGCAAACTGGAAAACAACTTATTCCTTCCACCTTTATTATTTCTGCAAGTACATAGTCCTCTCACATATCATAATATCTAATTGCTTTTTCTCTTTTTTTTTTCCCCTTTCTCTGTGTTTTTTGGCCCTGAAGGCTTACATCAGGACATCAATAACTTGCTACATGAATTATTTTGACTTGATCTACCTCTGTGTTGTTGCAGACACAGCAGCCTTGGCTGGGACTACAACTTTGACAGGCAAATTCCAGTTACTTTAGTCATCAACCATTCTGAATTACCAAAGGAAAACTATTAACAAATTTCTGACATGAAAGCACTGCCTCTTATCACTGTCATGCAATAATTAGAATAAGCAAGCAAGCAAGTGTTCATTTTCTCATTGAGCTGACATGTCTTTAGTCTTACCCAGCAGAGCTTTGATACTTAGCATGTCACATACCTACAAAAAACATGAAATTTAAAGTGGAAAACTTTTCCAAAGAAAGTTCCAATTCAGTTGAAAACCCTGTGATGTTCTACACTTGCAGAAATGCCATTTTGGAGGTTGCAGACACCTAATAGGTAAAAACTGCAGGAAAAGGAACTTTTTTTGGTTGAACCACTTGTTATTTAATTACAGATCCCAAACTGAAAGCAACTCAAATCATTGCAAGACTTGAGACATCACAATTCAAATAAAAACAATGTCAGGAGAAGGACTTCCCCAGTGACTTTTACCCAGACAGAGAAGTGCTCCTGTGTTTGCCTGAGTTTACTCATGTAGTGTCAAGGGTGTCCCTTTAACACAATGAGCTCTTCTGCAGCCTAATTCAAGGACTTTCTCTCACTTTGGGTGAAAATGTCAATCAGTGAGGGGAAAGGAAGGCAGGTGCTCATTTTTCATAATATGAAGATGGCCTGTTTATCTTTCACTGTCTCTTTCTAATCTCATCCCCAATTTCTAAATGTTGTCTCACTCATCCAACTACAAACTAAATGTATTTTCATATTACAGATTTTTTTTCTCTGTTCTGGCCATGATGAACAATTTATGTCTGTATGCACAGGCATTGCCCAGTTACTGTTAGCAGTGATAGAGATGATTTTGTGATAAATTTGGCTGCATATTTTTATATTATCTCTCAACTCTAGGAAAGAGATCAGAGTTTCCCCATTCTTATTATTTTGAAAATACTCTTTTAGAGTGATATTCGTTGGTGATAAGTGCAGGTTTGAGTATATAACACCAGTGATTGAATCAGCATTCTTTCTGAAATTATCTTCTTTACAAAAGAAGAAAAATCACATCTTTGAGCAAGAAAAGATTCATGCTGCACTGGCATTATATATATTTTTTTTTTATCTCTAAAACTAGGTAGAGGGTTTGAGTAGAATCAGCAAGACAAATCCCTTAGAAACCATGGAAAATATTGAACTTCAATTAAAGTTGTGGAGATTTCTCTTCTTTAATTTTTAAAAGTTGCTTACTGCTACAATACTCAGCAGAAATCCTCTGGGCCAAAAGAAGTGGTAGCTGTTTCCCCAAGCTGTTAATGAATTTCACACTAAATACTTTGTAATCTTTAGAAACAAGGGACTTAACCTAAATTGCTTTTCCATCATTTTTAAAAGATGGCAGTCTTCCCAACTGTAACATCTGCTTTTATTTTTTTCCTGATGCTGTAATTCACAGCACTAAAATTTGACTCTGATAATGTTGTCCTGGTTGAGTTTCCCCTTATTTCAAACCTCCCTGCAGTAGCCTGTGTGGGTGATCAACCAGCCCAATGCACAGATGGTGGGCAGGGAGTAACTTTCAGTTTCCAGGACTCCAATTAAACTCTTCCCCTGGGACTTCCACCCACCAAACAAGGTCACACGGGGCCTGACCAGTGACAGTGATAAACAGAATCCCAAAACCCTCTTCGTGCCATTTCCACTTTCTCAGGGACCAGTGAGGAAAAATATTTTAACACCACGCTTTGCTGATTGTTAAGAGATAAACATATATTTGCAATTAATGAGAATAAGCAATAATAAACCTTTG
This sequence comes from Setophaga petechia, assembly GCA_024362935.1. NCBI lineage: Eukaryota > Metazoa > Chordata > Aves > Passeriformes > Parulidae > Setophaga > Setophaga petechia. Next base: position 93,446 of record JANCRA010000121.1, on the reverse strand, counting down.
GCCTTAATCTCATTCAAGTGCATGGCTACACAGGTTGATATAAATTAGGAGGGCTGGTGCTAGGCTCTCAGGGTGAGTGGAAAAAACCATATTTAGAGGACTTGTGCTGCAGCAGAGCACCTTTCCAGGCTGCTGGGGGAACATTCATTACCATGTACCACACTCGTGTTTCATTAATACATAACCAACGTGCAGAATTGCTCCGTTAATCTTGAAGATGAATTACTCCTGTCAGGGCTTTGTTACAGACTTATCTCTACCACCAACACTCGTGCTCTGAGACAATAACAGCAACACTCCACTTGCTCTCGAGTGTGGGGAAAAAGAATATTCCAAGTAATTAAGAATACTCAATTTAGACAGTTGATCTCATATTCCAGGAGCTGGGGCTGTAGGTTTCACTAATGAGACACTGCAAGTGCCAAACACCAGTGCTAACCTGCACATTCTTAACCTGAAGGAAAAGCAATTAGTGATACTGTGTGATTGTGGGATTCTAACCAGTTTCTTTATCTTCCTGCTTTCAGCCAGAAACAAATGTACAAAAATGCCAAGAGATGAAAAGGTCAAAGGTGCAGGAAGATTCAGCTGTAATTAACTTCTGAGTGCGTTGCTCTGCAGAGAACTTGGTTTAATGGCCGTGTTCATATGCTTGGACTTTTTTTATTTTCAGTGCTACTCCTTGTCAGATCAGATTAATGTGCTCCTAAAATGATGCTTCTGCAAAACAGGGGGGAAAGGAAAGTCTTGCAGACTGCATTTGAATTCTTGTGATCGTCCTGTCACAAACTTGCATTTCTCTGCTTCAGGGATGTGTCAAAGGCCAGGATGGGCTGGGCCAACACCAAAATGGGAAAGAAGCTCCCTTAGATCCATCCCCAGGCTCTCTCTGCTGGGAATGCAGGGAACTGAGACCTTCACGAATACATTTCATAGTCTTGCTCTGCTTAACAGTGAAGAAAAGTTATCAAGCTCTCCCAGACTGACCTCTACCAACCAAAATCTTAATTTGAGATGTGTGCCCACATCAGGTGAACGTGGTGAACACAGTCCTCCTAAGAAGCACTTGGCAGATGGGGTGGAATTGGGCCCAAGAAATATTGTTTTAGTAAGTCACAAATTAGCAGGACATTTATTTTATAAAATAAAGTGACCTTTTCCCTTTCTTTGCAGTCATAAAGGGAAGGAAAAAGTAGATTCCAAAGAAAAACATATTTCATTCTGCTAAGAAAAAGGATGGCTACATTGGAAAGTGTATTAAATAGAAACATAACATCAAATCAGTTACATAATCAGTGTTTTTCCTATAAATCCAATATATTACCTCAATTGCTTTTCAGTACATTTTTTAAAAAGTCTGCCTTCTGTTAATAATGAATGCTGTAGTTCAATATATTTCACTTAATCTTCCCTATGATCACTCTTCCTATGTTTAAAATAATCTGTGCTCTTGTTTTTTAGAACATGGATTGTTCTCATGATTTTGCTATGATCATTTTATTATATCCCATGGGAAAAATGTGACTTGTTAGTTTGACAACAATTAGGGTATCCCTGAAAAAAAGTCAACTTTAAATAACAAAAATTAATAGTAAAAATTAAATGTTTTCTAAGTGGAAATGAGAGGCTTGGTAGAGAATAAACTTTAGAATGCTGAGGATTTGGGATTCCAAGACTTATGCATTTAAAATTGCTGTTGAGGTTTATTAAGGCAAACATATGAAATGTGCTTCTTGAGTTTATTTTTTAAAGCAAATGGCTCATTTTCTGGGGTATTTCTTTATGGAATAAGTTCCTATCTCTATATATGTCAATTCTATCATATGTCTAGCATCACATTACCAGGCATAAAATTATATTTTAATGTATTGCTAAATTGTACCCCTTTTCCCATCAGTTAACCCTCATGCTAATTCATATATTCCATTAAAACAATTTACAAGTTTTAAAGTACATTGGTCTGGGATGTTTATTTTCTTGCCTATATGTATGGAGGAGACAGAACTACACAGGGACAGAGAAACAAGGAGATAAAAATGGCTTTGCAAAGTTGTGGGTTGGAGATTAGAGAAATTCAGAGTGACATTCTGCCTCCGAGAGGATGGGATGGTGGCCTGGGGAGGGAGGATGAGGTTACAGCCTTTCAGCCATGCCATGCAGGAGGATCCACAAGGAAATCTGGGTCAGTCTCTCACTGAAGATTGCAAACTGCTCAGCAGAGTGGCAATCTATATTTGGCCTTTGTGTGAGAGAGAGGCAGAAGATCCTCACTCGACCCCAGCACAGCACCAGCAAGGGGTGAATGTGTCACAGGGGCTCAGTCTCCATAAGGTGCCCCAATTCCAAGTATTCCAGATGTGAACTCTTTCCTTCAGGCTTTCTGCTCATTTAATTCCTCTTACTGGTAACTGGTACCCAAGAGCTCTTTTTCTTTCTTTCTTTTTTTTCTTAATGCATTTTAATATCTGCAGCTGGCTACCATTTTGAATTGCTTGAACATTTATGAAGAAAATTAGTAATTTCCAACAGAGTTCATGGCTCAGCTCTACATCTCAGAACACTGGGAGGATAAGCAATGCACCTAATAAACAAAATATTGTAAGGTCCCTCAAATAGTACTGGTAGGATATACAAATTCTACAGAAAACAGGAAAGAAATGGGTCAGAACAATAAACAGATTTTGGTTTTGCAGAAACCAGAAAGAGAGGCTGCAACTTTCTGAGAACTCTGCAGAATTAAATTTTCTTGTGCTTAACGAGTGAGACACCAACACTTTCCTTGGCAAGGCTGTTTTTCCCCAGAATGACCAGAGATGCAGCACATTGTGTTTCCTAATGAAAATGAGGTGAATGAATGGCCCTGCTGTTTTCCCTATTATTCTTCCTCTTTCTGCCTTTTAATGGTGCATTACCAAAATGTGAGTTGCCTTCCCTGAATTGCTCCTGTATTTACAGTTCCCATTAAAATCATCCAGGTTGCACTGATGTGTGTTCTAATGGCTGATGGCAGCACCTAACGGTGTGAACAAGATGGGAACTGCCTGATGCTCCCTTAAATGACAGCAGAGTGGTGAGTTACAGGTCCTGAGGAGGAGGAGGACTGCCAGCAGCCAGGATTCCCTGGAAATGTTTATGCCTTCTTTGCATGTCATTGCCCCATGCTGCCTTTGTGGGTTTGGTGAGAGCTAATCACCCTTGCCTAATGGGAAAAGCATTCCAGGAGTATCCCAGTGTGGATTGCTCACTGGAAGGGCTGTGTGAAGGCAAACCTGTGAGTGCCCTCGTGGTAAAAGATCCATAAAACACTCCCTGGAGCACAGGCCATGAGGAAAATACACAATGATCACTTTTAAACACACAGTCATCATGTGTATATATATATATTATATATATATACATATATGAGTTCTAAAAGCAAAATTAGCCACACTAGAACTGCTGGATGCATTCCCAAGGTGTGTGTGAGAAGAGTTTTGAAGGCATTATTCCTGAAGGAATACACCCACTGAAAGATAATGGCAGTGCAGAGGATTCCCCACGGAATGTGATGGTGTTTGGGTGGCAATATTTGCATCTTCAAATCATCAAAGTGGGTGCTCTACTATTTGCTATGTTATAGATAATAGTTAGAATAAACACAAATTGGCCAAGAAGTCAATTAATCATTATTAAAAATGAAAACATTAATTTATCAAAACATCCAACATTATCAAAAATTAGTGGAATAATCCTAGTAAAATTTATAAGTGAATTAATTAGTAAAATTAGTGAGAAAAGCTAAGGTGAAAAACCCCACAATGAATACATATACTGTACTAAAGTCATTCCCAGTGGTTTAAACACACTCTAAAATATTGTGGTATCCTCCAAAAAAGAAAACCAGCATGGGAGGGGCTATTTTTTATGCCTTTGTGTAAACAATATTTTCTTCTGAATCTTTGGAACATTTCATTTCTGTGGCCTTTCAACTACCTGAGCATACTCGTGGTGATTAGAACTGAAGGGAAGAATGCTGCATAAATCTGTTAAAATCAGCAGAGAGGTTTTAAAACCCCAATTGCCACAATACCCTAAATTAGCTTGTTTTGTGAGCCTAAATCTAACTTAAACCCAAATCTAACTCACCTGGCAGGTCAGATACTTCATGAAGCAAGAACCCATCAGTAAACTCAACTGGGCTGATCTGCAGAGCTTCAATAATAAACAAAGGCAAAATCTCTCTCCCAAAACCAACCAACCAACCAACCAAACAAAAACCTCACCAATCAATAATTTAAATCACTTTCTTTCTTAATTTAAGTTATACTGATTGTAACCACTGACCTTCAGGAATCCTATCATTTCTATCCAGGTTTAGGTGGTAAAATGCCCACTTTTTTCCCTCCAGCTTCAGCTGATTTTCACTTTCCCAAGACAACCATTAGAAAAACCATCACACCAGCTCCTTCCTGATGGCCTATTTGCACAGGTTTCTAAAAAATCAACTCGGGATTGTCTGTCTCAGTTTTTAATTAAGTTAATCAGTTGTAATTACAGGTCTAAACACTTCCTCTGCACTTGCCAAAAAAAAGCCTTACTTTTTTTCTCACTGCTTCCTATCAAATTCTGCTATGAAGAGCTCAAGCAACACCTGCTCCACATTAAGATCTGCTAAAGACAGGTAACAGTGATACCAATTTTAGTATCGGGTGCTAATATCTAATTACTGACAGAACATCATCATAAAATGGTTATGAAAGTAATAATTTCATTCTTCCTCAGCAAACACTGCCACAAAGTCTAAGAAAAACTGATTTACTTCCATTCGAATTAATTTCAAGGATCTGCCTAATTTTGTCACCCTAACTTCAAAAAAAGCTAATTAATTCTAAATCAGAATGTATGTAATTATAACAGTTTTCTGCTGAAAAACAAATTACCTGGTGCCTCTGGGGTGATGCGCACAGAAGAAATTTCATATTCCTTTCAACAGCATAAATATTTTATATTTTAGGCCATGAAAATAATGTGCCAACCATAAACATCCCATATTTTCCCTCTCAAATGTTTAGAGACTGTTTTCTTCCTTCTAGCACCAAGACACAAACGAGTTGACAGTCTGCTTGCCAGTCAGTTTAATCTCACTCTCTCTCTGGGTTTGTGGGAAAACTCTGGCATGCCAAGTTATTTTTGGCCAAATGTTACAGTGTGAAGAGCCTTCAGGAGCTTTTGTTCAGTGAGTGGACTAAATGGCAGCTGTTTTACCTGTAGAATGGGAATTGATGTTGCCATGGAAATAGAATAACTTCTTTTTTTTGTGTATTTTTTAACCCCCTGTCTTTGCATATTTGGGTTTGCCCAAGCACAGAAATCAGTTCAAGAACAATCTCCAGAAGAATGAAAGACAAGGAGGGCTCTTGGAGGGAGCTATTTGCATCTCAAATTTGTCATTTATGGGCAAACCACTTGAGTTTCTCTTCCTAAATGAGAAGCAGGTGAAAAATATAAAAAAATCCACATTTCATCCTCATTTTTTGATGACTGCCATGTATTTTCCACTGAATGTTTCATACTGATCAAACCACAAAAATGGGCCTCTCAAAAGGCAACAGGGACAGCTCTGTTCTCTTTCACCAACATTTTTATTAACACAATCTATAGCATGAAAGAACATCATAAATGCAGCTAAGGCTTACAAATATGCAATAAAGGAATTTATACTTTTATACAAATATGCAATAAGGGAATTTATACTTTTGCACATACAATTGGACTCTCCAGCTGCACAACAACAGAAGCCCAAGCAGTGAAATTTATGTGCCCAGAGATGATGCAGTTCCCAGAGAGACCTCCCCACCCCAGCCTGTCTCCATCTCTCCAGAAAAAATCAAGGAGACATTTCCATACAGTCATGTAATAATTGTCCTTTCATGAGACAGTGCCTGAACCTTGGACTCTTCAAATTGCACGAGTATGAAGTCACTGAACCTGCTGCAAATCATGTTTTCACAGAGGGAGCATTTCACAGAAGGGTGGCATCACTGACACAGTCATGCTGATTTGCTGTGCTCCTTTAAAGACCCAGCCAAAAGCCAAGGAGCTGAAAACATCAGAATTTACCTCAGTTGGACAAAAAAGCCAAGAACTTGGGGTGTTTGAGAAGTAGGACCAAGCTCCTTGCAGACAGAAAAACCACAATAAGAAGTTAAATTCACATGGGTTAAGTACAAGATTTCTGCACTAAGAGGGATGCTGGTGAGAGACAAATCCACAGCAGGTTGGGATTTTCATCAGCACAGATTAGAAGCACAAGCCTTGCCAGAAGCCAGTAGGGTTTGTGTCCTTTGTATAAGAACTTAAAAACTGATAAGCTCTTTGTGGCACAGCATGGAGGATTTTTTGGGGGGTTGTTGGTCTGGATTTTTTTAACATTGTAGTTGAATACACTGGTTTTTATACTGTGGTAGTTTCAGCTCCTACTCAAACCTCAGGGGAGAGGCAAGATCTTCCAATTCACTGTAATAGTTACACTTGAACAGCTACAGACCAATCAAGGAAGAAAAATTGAGGCTTCTTCTTCTTGCTGGAATTCTTCAGATTTAGATAAATGCAAACACTATTGCCCCTCTAGGTCTTCACATTTTCTTTACCTTTCCTCATTTAGTTCCACATCTACTTTAATAAATATTTAACCACATGCACCAGCACTTCCCATTTACTCTATCCTTAGCTTAAAGATTAATGTAGATATCTGAGGAAACATATTCGCTTAAAACCATGGAAAAATCATTTTGTTCATACATGCATTTAGGCAGACCCATGTTTACCTGATTTGCTTAATGGGATAGAAGATTTGACAACTGCATATCAGCCTGAGAGTCAGGAAATATTGAAATAAAGAAGAAGAAAGGCTATTTCCCTGTGAAAACTTTTTATGGACTCATTTGTGATTCTGATTGGAATTTTGTCACACTGGAATCAACAGGAAAACTGCCACAGTCTGAAGCAGAACAAAAATTTCATTCCTGTTCTAATTATTGCTTTTATTTTCTCCCCATAAATGAGCATTCCTGCTGCGTTCTATAATTTTCTTTTATATTCCCAGTGCAAAGTATGAAACCACAGTCTAACATGCAAATGAAGTCTAAATTTTCTATCAGACACATCAAGGACAAAGGAAGCCCTGTACCTGCATTTACCCTGCACAAACTCACAGTTTAGGGGTTTTTTCTACTTTAATACTGCAGATAAGAGGCTTTGCTTTCTACAAGGGCTAAGGAGGGGCATATCTGTAACTCATTGCTGATCTGACCTTGAGGATCCTGGACCATCTCAGCACATGATGTGCAACAAGAAATTGCATTTATCACATCTCTAGAATATTCAGATTATTTCAGGCCTCAACAGTAACCATACTACCTCAGATTTATTCATCAACAAGGTCACTTCTTCCCCCAGATCAGCCTGAGTGTCTTGCTTTGGTTCCAGAATTGTGGCCTTTAAACTTGAGCTGATATTTACCACACCCCTTGCTGCTTTTGAATGATTCAGGGCCAAAATAATCTTATGGTACATTCACCTATTTTTTTTTGTGGGTTCTGTGGTGATGAACTTCAATCCAGTCTCCTATTTTTAATGCAATATGAACCTGAAGAACAAGTGAATAGCAAGCAACCACAAAGAAGAAATTGTATTTCAAACATCCTACTTGCATTTAATGACTTCTAGCCCTTTATTTTTAAATGACACTGTATTTAAATGACACTGTATTTACATCCACAAATGCAGTGTAGTGCCAATAAATATTTCTCTGCTGATATTCAATGCAGGATTCTCTCCACAGCCACACATCACATTTTCTGTCAACCCAGCAGCCTGTCTGGCTATGAGTTAATACATCTGTTTCTGCTTGCATTTATAACCTTAAAAGATTCTAACTTGGCCTTGCTTATTCTGCATGCATCCCTTGGATTTTTTTTTATAATTTTCATGTATTATCATCTAGAGTATCTATTAGCTATTGGTATTTAATACATGCACATTAAAAATGACCTGTAACTCCAATAATGCCTGTTTTTCTTCTTCTTCTTTTTTTTTTTTTTTTTTTGTTCAACAACTTTGTATTTCCTTATCCCACTTCATTCTGTTGGTATTACTCCTGCTGCCATCATCAGCTACATCAAGCAGTTGAAGCTGCATCAAACATTTCAGCTTGACTTGAGAAAAGATCTTGGCTTAGAGCAAACTGAGTTTCAAATCCCCCTCACACCTTACAGAGGACACATGGGAAGGAGATAAAAAGGACATAAATGCCCAGTTTTTTAGCTCATTAAGATATGTTTAGAAATTCTGGACCAGCAGCTGAAGGCAGGAGTGCAGATGTTGGCTGTGACCATGGAAAGGGACAGTCACTCCCACAGCTGTGGGCACTGTCAGCACCTGCACAGAGCAGCACAGAGTTACAGCCAACAGCAAATGCCCTTGTCAGCTCAGAACCCTTCCCCAAATTTCACTGATTTTCACACCTTTCATCAAATGATCAATATGAAATAATTCCTATTTTTATTCTTACTTATAATTATTGAAGGATAATTCTTCAATCCCACACAAGTTGGATGTAGGTTGCTTGAGAAGTCTAGCAAAATAAACAATGGTTGTCAATCACAGATCCTTGAATATTATTCCTTTTTGCTTTAAAAAGAAATGATGAAAAAAATAAAAAAATGAGGAAACACCAATAATTTGTAAATGCCAATATTTCACATTCATTTACCACCTGCTGTTCCTCCAAAAGCATCTCTTCCTCAAGGAGTGACATGCCATAAAATGCTTAAAGGTTATTCTTTTTTTAACCCAGAAAGGCTGCTTCCCAAACCTCCTAGAATGCAATTTTCCAACAAGCTTTCCAACACCATTCCCCAGGCCTGACTTGAGGCCAGAGAAGCCAATAAACAGCCACTGTTTCTAATGACCAGAGATCCCTCTGCCAGAGGACTTTACTGCACAAGCAGATACCCAGATAGGGAGAATTAAAAAGCAATCATCTCCTGCTGAGACTAGAACAGATTCCAAACTGCAGCTGAGGTTGGTTTTTTGGGATTTTTTTTTTTTTTTGGTGGATACATGCAGGCTTTGCAGATGAAATGCCAAGAGCAGAGAATCTGATTGCAGTGACCTTATTATTGCTCTAAAGATCCTTCCTTGGACAGTAAATGTGATGAGGTGCTAAATAATTGATTATTTCAAGAACTTAATGCTGAGTGCTTTTCACGCATCAGTACAACATATTATTTTATAGGTGTTGGTGTGTCAGCAAAACCCTGAACCACTCACCTACACCTCTGGCTGAGTTGAAAAAAAAAGGAGAGAAGTGGGAGTCAGAGGCAATTCCCTTTAAAGATGAAAAGCATGGATTGCCATCAGCCCCTTCAAAGCTGAAATGCAGTAAAGTTTTGCTTCACCTCTTTGCACTTAAATGCAAAGTCCTGGTATTGCTATTGCTGTTCAGGAGATGTTATTTGTTTATGGCAATAAAGCAGCAAATTGTCATATGCTTGGAGGATTTAATGGAAATTTTCCTAGCAGGTAGAAAGCTTTACTGCACCCACACAAAGTGTGTTGCTGTGTGGCAAAAGATTTTGCTCCTGGACATGGAACAAATATAATGCAACTTAAATTTTTTTTCTTCTCAGATGACCTTGTAACTTGCCAGATCAATAAAAGTTAAGAGAGGTTCCCAAAGCATTAGGAAAGAGGGCAGAAAAAGACCTGCATGATCAGAGAATACACAGACACAAGAACTCTGTGGTTTTGGAGGTGTGCTAAGACCATTTCTTTGGTGGTTGTTTTTTTCATGAGAATGGTAAAATACTGGAAGAGAGGCCCAGAGAAGTTGTGGGACCTCTTGTCCTCAGAGGTGCTCCAGATTTGACCAGTCATGGCCCTGAGAAACCTGATCTAAATTAGATCTTTTCTGAAGAGAGGGTTGAATTGGATTGGCTTCTGGACAAGCCCTTAAATGTAATTTATGATACTGTGAGACATGAGTAGGAGGGAAATCCTTGGCATCTCTAACCTAATTCCCAAACTAATAGAGAGATAGAGAGATCTCTATCTAAAATATTACCCATTTAAAAATAAATGCACTTGTCAGGACGATAAAACCCCTGGTTCAAAGTTCAAAGCTGTTATGAACATTAACATTTCTAACAGAGACATACACATAAAACCATCTTGAATACTTAAACTAAATGGACAGAAATTCAAACAAAATCTGAACAGGAAAAGATGGAATAAATAGGTAATTGACCTGGTTTTCTTTGCCCTAATCTTAGCCATCCTTACTGGTACCAAATCTAAGGGAAATCTTCCCCTCCTCTGCAATAAGTTTCATTTTTTCTAAAATGCCATCATATCTGGAAGGCATTTAGGAGCAAGCTTGACATTCTGAAACCATATGCATTCACAAGTGAAAGGGAAACAAATAATAGTGACAACCAAGCTGTGAATAGCTATTAACATCTCTGGATATTGTGAACTCTCTTCAGACAAGCCTGAACGAGAACACGTTTGGTGTTTCTGTTATTTAGCTGCTCTCAGTTTTCCACAATTCTGGCACTGTTACACCCTTGTGATATCACTTGACTCTGAATAAACTAAATTTGCTGTAATTTGCACCTATAGCAAAAATCACTGCTTTTGGCTCCAGTGATTAAAGCACATCGTTTCAAAAAAAATTCAGAACTAAACAGGATGCATGAAGTTATCCATTTATTGTCTAATAAAAACATCTTAGATATCCAAACACAACATTGGTGCAAATTAATTATCAGTGTTTTACACAACAGATTTACTGATAGAAGCCATTTCCTTTTTTTTTCAAATCTCCCTCCTGCCTGGCTTCTTTAACTCTCCTTTACTTGACATCCTTATTTATTTAATATGACTGAATGGCCTAAAATGACTGTTGCTCTGAAACAAAAGACAATTAGGACAGCAAGAGATCAGCAACAAGAGCTGCAAGAATGCAGGAACAAAGAAACTAAAATGGAAGAACATAAGGTTTCAACTCGCCTCTCTTTCCCTCTCTGATTCATGTCTCTCTTATTTCTGTGGGATAATACATTCCTCTCACATACTCTCTTGATAAGCTTTGAAGTAGTAGGAAACTCCAAGACAGAATATTTGTGTATATACAACAAGAAAGCAAGAAAATACCCTGAAATGGTTTGTTGTTTGAGGGTTTTTTTAAGTTTTTCTGTGTGCTGTGAATGTGTCTTTACCAAGGTGCCAAGAAATATGCAGCAGAAGTGCCACAAGGAAACAAAAAATATGGTTTTAGGTTGTTGAAAGAGCAATAACTTCTCCGCAAATATGAAAATTCATTGAGAAATGAAGAGAATTTGCAGTGTAATTACACCTGGGTTACTATTTACACTTATACTTTTGTCACTGAAAATAAATTTTTGCTACTCTGTACTCCAACCAAACAGAGATATCTGTGGTCAACAGGAATTAGTGACAAATTAATTCCAGCACTCAAAATATCCTGGGTGTTCTGTAACCGTGGGGCAAGCAGAGCAATTCCTGTGGCTGCTCCTCCATGGGTGTCAGCAGGCCAGGTGGAGACCCCAGAGCTCTGATATTCCCTGATATTCCTCCCTGTTCCCAGTCCAGAGAGGTGGGAAAGAAAAAAAACCACTCAACCTGGATAAAGAGGTCTCACAGCAGGTGGATCATGGAAAGGGCACCAGCAAAATAAAAAGGACAAAATGCAGCGAAATCAGAAAATAAACAGGGATGGAAAATGTCTAAAACTGGTTAAGAAAGGGCTTTGAACTTGAATATACCTTTGGCTTCTTCTCTGAAATTGTAGGTGCACAGAATTTTCCTAAAACCCAGATGCTGCTGAAGCCAAATAAAGAAAGATATCTTTTTACTGCCACTTTTTCCTCCAGGGACAATGGACATGTTCAAAACCCAACTGAGAATTCATGGGGGACCTAAAGACGTTGCATATAAAAAAGATATTGTTTAAGCGTTTTTTCTATGCAGGAAAATGGACATAAAATCTTATATTTATGATTTATTTGGTTTATAAAAGTAAGCAAGCAACCAGAAGTTGGACAATGCCAGAGAAAATAGGTGGTGAGAACTTGCTGTTAGTTTTTTATCCAAGTTCTAAGAAGTAAGGATCTAATAGTAATATTTTTATATTTCCCTCCACCACATCCTATTTTCTCTTAGGAGCTGGGAGAAGCCAGTCTCTGTCTGCTTGGAATGTGTGCCTCATTTAAATGCAGAATAAAGGAGATGTTCATGTTTTCTTTCTTGCATGTTAATTGCACTGATTGATATGACACTGGTCTTCATGCTTTGTACTTTCTTTTATTACCTCCTGTGAGCAGTGGAATTCCATTTAAAAAGCCCTGAGATAAGGCCATGGTAACATTGTAGAGAACAAAAAACCTGCAAATAATATTCTGGGCAAAAGGTGGGGGGAGGTTTTTATTTCTTGTTCAGTCTAGTCCAGACATTCCTGATAGTAATGAATATTCTGCTATATTTCATCTTTAGTCAATGTGAAATATTAAATAGTTTGCCTCATCTTTATGAAAAAATCTTGGTTATTAGATAAAGCCAATATCCTCATTACAATTAAGAATACTTTTAGGCATTATCAGTAAGAAAAAATAATCATCAGCTTTTGAAAAGTAAGAATTTTTTTCCTCAGAGAGAAATCCCATTTCTGTATTATTTTATATATGAACTTATGTACATAATGCATATGCTTAGAATGCTTTTATTTGATGGGTTCACTGAAAACTCAGTTGTTTCTGGCAAAGATTCAGAAAATCAGAAATTTATATACATATTTATCTGAGATTACATGCAACATTTTGCTATTGGAAAAGGTTCCTTAAGGCATTTAAAAGACTTCTTTATTCCTCTCCTCCCATATTCTTAATTTAAATTTAAATGCAGGTATCAACACTGGTGATGTAAACTGTTTCTGCCCCTGATTTCACAGGAACACTTTAAGCACCTGTTGGAAAATGTGATCCCAATTAAAACCTGGATGAAAAGCTGGCCCTAGAATCTGAAATTAGATAATTTTTTAGCTCCCACACCCCTGAGAAGCTCCATTGCAGGACTGTGGCTCTGAAAGCCAATGGCCCAAAGCCTGTTCACCCCAATGGGAGACTTTTCAGGGACTCCACTGCTGGTTTGGGCTCAAAAAGCTTTATTTAAAATGACAAAATGTCACTCTAGTGACAGCATTATCCCAAATTTTGCTGTTCCCCAAAGCTGCAATGCAACACACATTTAAAGACCTGAGTTGACAATAACTGCTGCAAATTTCAATTCCAGAATATGGGGATTATCCCACCTGGCAGATGCTGATTATTATTCTCATCTCCAAAGAAAATTTCTATATATAGAATGGGAAAACAGTTATTTTCACACTGATTATTGAGTCATGGTAATTACATTTCACGTGGGAAATATTTTATGTGTAATTCAGATTGTGAACAATTATGTGCACCACGTCAGTTATTAGGATGTGCATCAGTTGGGATGGGCTCCTGATGCATCACACACTTCCTACAGACATATTTAAACTGAAAAAAAAAATAAATCTAACAAAAAAAATCCCACTTCTGCTGATAAACAACATACTGAATTTTCAGATAATGAGAAATTATCACATTTCATCATCAGTTAATTTTGTACAGAGGCTAAAAGCTGATGTGTCAACATTCTTCAAAGAACATGGAAAAGAAGTTCCAGATTCTGAAGTATGTCATTTCAATGTTCCAATAAAAGTGAAACATTTTAGCATACCCAAAGCATCTTTTGAGGAAAATGATGCTAAACTCTTGTTTTCTGTCTGTTTAAAAAATATGGAAGTTGAGATTCGGATCATCTTTTTCATCAACAGACCAATTTCTTGAAGATTTGCCCTTTCCAGGGGTAATGAATTATTATTCTACTGGGGCCCACATGTTGCCCCATGGGGAGTGAAAGTTGAGACCTGAATGTCATGATATTATTATTATTATTATTATTATTTATTATTAATATTAATATTGATATTTCCTGTGCACAGCTTACTAATCCAGCTGTACCTGCTGCAATGCAAAAAGCTGACCAAAACAAATATTTTCTGTCTTCTGAGAAATGTGGATGTCAAACTAACCTGACCTGTGGGGAAACATCCAGGCTGTGATTCCAGTAAGGCTGTGCTGAGCTGGGGAACTGCGTCTTGATCAACTACTTTGATCTAAAAAAAAATTCTGGGAAAAATAATAGAACTGAAAGTTATTTCAGGGGAGCCAGGCTCAAAAGTCAAACCTGCACAGAGAGTTAGGGTGGGGGGAATCCTGGGATTTGCTGACATGCCGTATCCATGATTTAGTCCAACAGCAAGGGCCATAATCATTCCTCGAGGCTGTGGCAGGGCATGCTGGGCAGCTGAGAAATGCAAAAAAAAAACGAGAGGAAGCTCATCTTTAGATTGCCTTCCCTTGGGCCAGTTTGCCAGGCCGGGTTAGATCACTCTCTGGTGACAGATGGCTGCAAGCCCTGCCGGCCCAAGAACCCCAGCCAGAAGTTCACGGAAGTCCACGGGAGCGTTGGCGCCGCATCGCGTGCGCGGGGCCGGGCAGCGCCCTACGGAGGGACACCAGGGCAAGGAGCCTGAAAACTGCTCCCAGGAGTCCCAGGAACTGAGGAGCTGCCTTCCCTGCATCCCAAAATCCAGCCCTAATGGGAGCTCTAAAGGTTTAGAAGAGTTACTGCCGTGAAAGTGGAAAATGATCGTTTATTTCTGCAGACTATTGATTGCCACCCTGCGATCAAGTCTAGACCTATACACCAGCTGAATCCAAAATATGCCTGGTGTCTTACAGGATATGCTCTTTCCATCCTGTGTTCCACGTCCTGTTCAACTGGGTTTGGCAGTTTAAAATAAAAATGATTAGAAGTATGACAAATTAATGGTTTGGGGAAGCAGAAGATTGCCTTGATTTGGGACACACTCGTCAAGAAAGAGAAAAGGAAAGATTTATCCTTGTAGGATTCTTGTTAAATCCCAGTCACTCCACACTTTCTGAAGGCTGTAGTAATTTTATTGCTGCTGCTTCTAGATATTTTGATCCAGTGGCAGTTCTTATCACCTAACATTGGCACAGCTACGTGTGGTAATGGTGCCTTTGAAGACAGCAGTGACAGGCAAGCAGAGAACACCTACAGCAATCATTTGGATCAACTGTTTCCCAAGAGTCTCTTGCAAATATACATCAACTATTCTGTAGAAGCCTATAAGTAGATGGTGCTGAGAGGAATTGCCTTAAAACCTTTCAGAAAATAAGAGATATAATTTTGTTATTTGAAAAGATATGCGGTAGCTCAACAGAATATGCAGGGAAAAACTAATAAAAGGAACACTCAGTGCAACATTGACATAATTATCATTTGCTTTTTAATACTGTACAGTCATATAAACACAGCATGTTCTCAGCTAAGTATAGAAGTTTGTTGAGAATAAAAGTACATCTGATTTCCTAATAAATTAGAGGAATAAGGAACTCCTCTAGGAAAAAAAAAATCAACAGAAAAAAGACCTTGCAGTCACTCTTAGATGTCAAATACCATTAAATACAACTTTGTCTGTTGCTAGAGAAGATAAAAGCTGTATTTAAAAGCCTTGCCAAAAATGTCCTTTTCAGTACTAATTAGCATCAATGGTCAAAGCCACTAGAGCAAAAGAAGAACAGAGGAAGGGAGGACAAGAGAAATAAGTACCATCACTGACACTAACAGGATTTTTTTAAGCTTTGTCTCATGATACATTAAAGGATATTTTTCTTTTAATATAATGTCCTAAGCTTACAAGTGCTACGAGCAGATGCCCTTCTCAATCTGCATTAAAATCAAGTCTACAGGCACACAAAGAAGAGCCACAGCAGAAAGTGCCTCTTCCCACTGTTTACCCAGATGAGAAATTAGCAGTTCTACAGCGTAAAATGAAGCTGAGACCTCCTTGTCATGTTTGAGAGCTCTTCTGGTTCCTACTTCAGGAATTTTCAACCCATTATCCGGATCAACAGGAAAAAAACTGAAGCACAGTTAAAGAGAGTGAGTCCACCTGACTGTGTGGATTTTGTCTTAATGCTTTTTACAGTCATGTGAGTTTTATAGTCTTAAAATGGGCAATTTTACTGTTTCAGCAATGATATTCATCAGGAATTGCAACAGGTTTGCCTTTTCCAGCTTTGGCTGTGCAAAACAGCCGCATGTTGACAATGAAAGCATCAGAGGTCAAGAAATGCAGGAGCTTCTCATGTATCACAGTGCAAAGTAAGTCATCAGGTCTGTTCTTCCACAGTGCCAAAAGCAGCTTGGTCTTATCTTTTCAAAATTCTGGAGGCCAGGCTGTGCATTCGTCTTCCTTTTCCCCGCTACTTCCAACAACGTGGCACAGCTTAAAAAATAAACTTAAAATAAAACAAAACCCAAAACATCCCAACCAAACAAACCAAAAGAACCTCCAACCCCTGAGTCTTTTCACTTTCATGATCACCTCAATTTCATTCATTTCTACAGTTTAATTTCTTTCAAAAACACAGTCCCTACTCGTTTTCCATCCACACAGAGTTAAGTCTGGAGCAACTGTGGGAGTGCTGCATTTCCATGGGTATAATCAGACACGAGAATTCCTACTGCCAGCTCAAAATATGGGTCAGAGCCTAAAAACTGATTAGCCCCTTGAGCTTTTCATGTCTCTTCGTGTCATGAGTGGCATGACAGGGGAAGGAGAATAAACAACCCTCCCCCTCCCACTCAGCACACAGCCAGCCTGGGGCACTGAACCCTGGCTGCACAGGCTGGGAACAGCATTGCCATAATAGATACACCAGCTTCCCAAATCCAGCCTGTCATTCTGCTCCAGTCCTTCTCATGAGGGGACCTTCTTTCACATTCCTCCCAGTCTGACCATGCCCCAGATTCTGTGAATCAGTGCTAAATGCTTGAACCAAACTCTCCTAAGTTGGAAGCCTCCGCATCCTGCCAATATTTGATTTCTAACTGGAAAAATCATCACAAGTACAAGACCTCAGACCTGGGCATCTTTTTGTTATGGAGAGAATCATTATGGACTATTCACCTCATACTGAAGAGATGGAAATTATTTTGATCCCTATCAGTCTTGTATGAGAATCAAGGAGTTAATGAGGAATTGTTTGACTATTGAGTCACTCCATGTTTGGGATTTCAACTGCAGGGATGCTCATGAAAAGAAAAGAGAGGTTTTCTTTTTACTCTGAGAAAAGTTGTTCCAAAGATCCAAGGGACTTGTTTTTAGGAAATTTCCTTCAGTGTATGAAGTGCAATGAAGCCAATCTCTTTCCAAGTCATGAAAACTAGAAGTGACCAACATCAGTGTTTCCACAGCAAACAGGCACAGTGAGGCACAGCATATGAACAGCATATGAATTTTTAGGATGCATTATGTTTCTGAAGAGAAGGTTTAATTGCACAGACTCACACTTACTACATATGCTATTTAAATCTTCCGCTCAACACCAAACACAAAAATCAAAATGCTGAGAAAAGAAATAAAAATAGGGTTGTTTTGTTAAGACGGAAAATAAGACTTTTACCTCAAAATAGAAAATTGCCACTTGAATGAAAATTTATGGTCTTCCTTTTTTCATTTATTTTAAGTCATTGGTCTCTGCAACTGCCATGACAGGAAATTATATTATTGCTTGATGGTCATTTTCTCCTAATTATCAATGCTGTTCCATTGGACACCTCCACCTTGCCCCAGGAGGCACAGACACAAGGAATCCAAATTGCTGCTCAGCAAAGTGAATGCCCCATCGACATCTCCATGGAAATCAGGCTCCTCTATCGGAAGCAGAGCCCCAAATTGCTGCAGGTTAGTTTGTAAAAGCAATTCCAACCCACGTGGGATGAAGAGAAGATGAAAGCCAGCAGAGAATCCCCAGTTCTTCCTGTGTAAATGGGTTTTGCTTCACATCTAAGGTTCACTAGAAAGGGCTGGATGCAGCACAAGAGGAGGAATCAGGAAGGCAACACGAGATTTTCCTTTCCAGCGTGTCTCATGCAGCCTCAGAAATGCTTTCTGACAGCTCCTCGTGTTGAAGAGGAATTCTTCGATGTGCAATCAGCAAGGGGGTCTCTGTAGATGCAGGTTGGCATATGGTATCTCAAATTTCTCAGTGACAAGTGGCATGTTATCAGAGCAACAGAGTAGCAGGGAAAAAGACGTTTTGCTAATCACTCCCTGTTGCCCACACCCTCAGGCAGAATCATATTGCTTTATGCAGATGAGCTCATAACAGTTTCTTCAATTTAGCTTTTATATAAAAAAGTGCCAGCTCCTAACGCTGTGTCAACAGGCACCCGAGGGCCTTCCACTTTACATTGCAAGTGTATTACTATTTAAAGATGAGCTTTTAGCTTAACATCATTGCCTGCCTTCAGAGTTTAATTACCACCCTCCCCATGAGGCCCAGTGAACCATCCACTCCTCCCACGGGAGTTCTGCCTGGCAATGATCTTTAACTAAATAAGTAAATGCCAAATAAGCACTTCTGCAAGATTCAGTGCCTTGTTCCCTGCCCAGCTCTGATGCTGCAGGAGCCAGGCTCTGGTTTGGATCTCCCTGGCAGAAAGCCATGTTGAATTTACAGGTCTCAGTTATAAATCTCATCTTGCTGATATAAACTAGGAAGGGGGGATTTTAAAAAATTGAATTTTTTTTTTCTTTCTGCTGTGTCTTGTGTTCAATTATCCTACATCATTACCTATAGGCAGACATAATCATTGAAACAAGAGACTCTTGTACCCAGCTGGACCAACTGTGTCTCACAACATTTTATACAGCCTGGGTTTCCTGCAATATTCCTCCAAATTATTTTCCCACATTTCTTTTCCACCACCTCTATCTGCAAGATTAGAATATTTGTATTATGAAGTAATTAATTCTCTTGAAATAAAGATCTGAAATATATAATGGGTCAACACAGATGCACTTAATTCTGCAACAATTCAAGCTACTGGGACAGAGAGAGGCTAAAGACTGAACAGCATCCATAGAAAGAGGAATTTAATCTGACTTTTTTTTTTTTTTAATGATGGAAATAAAAATTGGCATAACCAGATGTGGTTTCAGAAATATGGGAGTATTACAAAGCAGATAAAACAGTAAAGATGATCCCAGATCTTAGAACCCTGTGCCCAAATAGGAGCAATCTGTATTTTAGGAGATATCCACAGCTCTGACTGAGCTGGAAAGGAGCAGAGCAGGGAATCTGCCTTGCCTGGCTTCTCTGTCACAGGAAAATAACCCAGTTTGGGCAGATCCCAGCAGAGCAGCAATCACACCAGCAGACATGGGCTCTGCTTTCTGAGGCACTGCTCAGCACACATTGCAAATGATCACAAAATCACACTGTGAATGTGCCTCTTGGAGCTGTCCCTGGCTTCAGAAACAAAATTCAGGCCAGGGTGGCTTTAAAGAACAGTGGCTCTGAAATTAAAATGAAGCTTTCCATCCTATAATTATATAAACACAATGGGGTTTTTTGTAATGTTGCAAGAAATACATTTCTTCCTGTGTGTTTTAGAATATAAAATCTCTAATCATAATGTTCTGGACCAAATCAAAGTACTTCTATTTAACCTAGAGAGGGCAAAATACTGTTTTATTTGAGCATCAGATGGGAAAAAACATGCAAGCATAAAGTAAAGGGAGTGCACAACATCACCATCTTCAGAAGAGAGCAGAAAGCTGCAGCTTCTTGCAGGCTCCCTATGAATTATGGATGTGGCAGCAGGCCTCTGGCAACATTTTGCTATAATGTTAATTTTTCTCATTTTTGATTTTCTGTTATTTGTATTTATAAGGAAAGCTGTCAAGCATCAAAACCCAGGAATGTTCTTAAAATATTTACTTGCTCTCTGAAGGTGTGAACTGCAGTTGAATAAAACTGGTTCTTCCTCATCTTTAAGCTTTCATTTTTATATTGTTTTCCTCACCAGAGTACCTGAATGTTTTACAAACATGACCACTCCTTCCTTTGAAAACACAAACTAAAATGAAAACTAAGCACACATTTCTCCACCTGTGCATGTTGCAGGGTTTGTTTAACAACTGTGGCAAAGCCAAGCCAGGAAAGTGATTTATCTTCTTTTTTCCTTTTCCTTAGACAGAATAATTCTGAATGATTGAAATGGACATGGCTACCATTTTCTGTGTGCCTTTTAAGCTCTGAATGTGCTTATTTACAGGAATTTTGTCTAAACACTGACTTTGCCCCATTCTTTAGGATCTTTCACTGCCAGATTTAGAGAATGTCAGCACAACAGGGGCTGTGCTGCCAGAACCCTTCTTTGAACCAGGCTGCAAATACTGACAAATATATCCAGGTACAGGGATCCTGGGCTCAGATCAGCCATTCCTTCTTTCCTCCATGGTAGATCACAGCACTTCTTCTACTTTGGAATAAAAAATATAATAAAAGCAATTGCCCAGGAGCATGGTGTCACTTGGGGCTTCTCTCTGATTCTGTTCCCAAGGCATAAATTTCTGTGGGTTTTATTTCTGGTTCTGGTTAAATTTCTGGGTTTTATTTATTTCTATTTATTTATATCTGAAATAAATAGTTCTTAAATCCTAAACTCACCTCTTCAAGGGAGCAGGACCAGAGTAAAAGGCTGGAAAAAATGCTGGAATTGAGGAGTAAGTTGATGCTTGTGGAGACAGAAGTGACAGACATCCCTCCTGCCCTGATTCTAAAGGAAAAGAGGATTTTCCTCACTTTGCACATGTTCAAACCTGGAGCTGAGGAACAGACAGGGACAGTGCAGCCAGCAGGAATGCCCAAAGCAGCAGCAGGAGACCCTAAACCAGCAAACCTAAAGGCTGCCACCATGGATGCCTGCTCCTGCTGAGCACAGTGAAAATTTCCATATTTTCTGGCCTTTAAGCTCCTGCCAGTGTGGAGAGATGCCAGGAGAGGGCAGGGAGAAGGGAAATCCTCCAGCACAGCTTGTTCAAAATGGTCTTGGCTGTTTATCTGTGCACTACCCTCTGCTGACTCCTTCCCTAAGCAATTCCCTTCTCCTCTCATCCAGGAGTACACAGAGGGCTAATTGTGTTTTACATGTTATTAAATCCTCAAAATTCCTCTTGTATCAATGCTGCAAGTTGACAGAGAAAAGTAAATTCACATCAAATAGTCCCCTAAATTTTCATGTCCAGGCATTAAAGAGTAGGACCTTCAATTAATAATAAACAATGAGCTTCAATTAACAATAAACATTGCTGTCTTTAGCTTACAAAGCTTTTTGCTTCATCAGAAAAGCCTTCAACACCTGTACCAAAGGGCACCCAAAAAATGTTTTGAACAGGAGAACTAATTCAGCATCAGCTTTTATTACCTTAGGTAGTTTATACCTTCTCACAGGCCCAAGCACAATACCAGCTCAGTTAAAAATAAAGACCAAGCCACAAATATTTTTTGAAAAAAAAAATAGGCTGAAGGGGGACTGAACTATCTACAGTTAGAGGAGAAAATAAATACTATAGAAATGCTGTAGTTTATAGAAGTGGACTTCTTTTACCAGCTTAAAATGCTTAGCTTTTAGACTCAGGGCAAAGTGGATTTTTGAATCCTACCAAACCTCCCATCCTGCTTTGACACAGTCAAAAGTGTTTCACAGCCTTTCAACTTCTGCATTTGCTCATGTCTGTGTTTTCAGAACAGAAAGACACAACTTCCTAAATAGATGTTGGCAAGTGAGTCATTCTGGGAGTCTTCAGCTCTGTTCTCCACATTAAATAATCATACTGAAGAGTTTCCCACATGTTACCCAAATCCTTGACAGTGCTATTCCAGCTGTAAAATCAAACCTCCCCTGTGTCACAAGACCCCTCTTTGCATGGTTAAAAGCAATTTATGCCACAAGCAGCACAGACTGAAGAGCTGGATGCTGCTACAGAGCCTTCCCACAGATTCATTCCTGCTCGAAATATGATAATAGTATTATTTCATGCACATACTGTAATCACTGAAATATGTCAGTGATCTGTAAACTAGCATTAAAGATCAGATAAAACCAGATTTCTTATGTTTCAGACATGGATTACTGTTAAAATCCAACCCGGAAATTGAAGCAATCCTAAGCATCTTTTTTTTTTTTCTTTTTTCTTTTCTTTTATCAGCATTACAGCTCCAAACCATCTGTACTTAATTGTAAAACAACAAATTCTCTAAAAACCAGCGAGGATTAAGAGGACAAAGCTTCTTATGGACTGTTTATATTAGAGAAATTTAAAGACTTCTAAGATCACAGCACTTCTTCTGCGCTTGTTTTATTTCGGTCGAGCCCCTGTGTTTATCTTCCAGAATGGAAATACATAGAGCATGTTGATCACTGCCACAGCAGCAGTAAAGAGGTTTATCAGGGTCTTAAACTTTGATGAGAAATCCACTGGTAGCTTAAGAGCTGGCTGACATTTACCCCTGAATTCATGCAGGGGGAGAAGCCCAGCTGCTGAGCCCCAGTGCTCCAGTGACTCCCAGAACTGGAGGAACTGGGCCAGTGGGGTAGGCTGGGGTGGGAGACATTCTGCTTGTCATGCTTCTCCTGTAGCAGAGAAAATAATTTCATTTGTGTGGAGTGAGGGACAGAGATTTGGCTGCTGATGGGTGGAAGGGAGGAATGGAAGTGTCAGTGACCAAAAGGGTCACCCAAGAGTCTTTGGTGTGGATGGATGTAAGAGCTGAAACGAGGGATGTGGGACTCCAGGGGCTCTCCAAAATGCAGTTTATTCCACCCAAGAGGTTACAGCAGTCCAGGGTGGTGGGTGGCAGAGCTGTGCCTACAGCTGTCAGCTCCAGCTGCAGGCAGGCCTGGAGACCCTTTGATTTTGGTTACATTGCATTATAGACTTTTCTTTTGGTTACATTGCATTATAGACTTTTCTTTGCTGAACATCTTAATACAGTAGAACCAATCTATACCTTAACTTTTATCTATAGCCTATTATAACTACTATAATTACCATATCCATGTTACTGTTCTCCAATCACTAAAAGTTAGTACATTACAGTTTAAGCCAGAAGTTGTTATTCAGTTTTCTTGCAGTGGAAAATTCTGAGACCTTTTTTCTACTTGCAACTTTGCTGCCTGTTTGCCTGTGCTCTCTTTCTGCTTGGTAAAAACATCTCCTTGTTTGAGGTGGGTTTATCCTTTGCTCTAAGCCATAAAACCCCTTCTAACTAACACACCCTTTGCCTCCTTGGTTATCCAGTAAGACTGGCCCAGCAATTCTTTTCTTCTATATCAAAACTTGCTTCCATCTCTATTCCTTCATCAGACTCTACATTTAAAAATCTTTCTGCCAAGCACACATATCTGTGAGACTTTCTTGTCAAACTTTCCTCCTTCCCAACAGATGGAGTTATGTCCATCTCTTCCTGATGAACTTCAGCATCCTGAGCACCTCCAAAATGTTTTGGAGTGTTGTACTCATTCAGCTGTGCCTGAATTTTTTTTTAATTTATTCCCTTTGCCAGACATGATTTGTTTCAATCACTGGCTGGAAAGTGATATTGTGCAATTAAATAACAATTCATGAGATGAAGAACCAGCACTGACCTGTCCAAGTCAGCACTTTGCCCACCTGCCAACTGCAGCTCTCCTCATTAAAGCAGCACTTGGTGCATCTCCCAAAGAAATCCACATCTACAAAAGGGAAAAACCTGCACATTTGCCAAGAAAAAAATTCCTTTTAGGGCTCTTTCTTCTTGTCTTTAAGCTCCTCTTTAATTTCTTTTATTCTCTTAGATCTCTTAGAAAAGAAATCCTTAAAAAAAAAAAAAACCACAAGAAATTCAATCTTTCTCTAAAACACATCCAAAACTCTGGAAAAGCTCTTAGTGGCATGTCTCCTGAGACCTCTTATGCACTAAATGAAATGCAGATGCTTTAAAAATAATTGATAAAATATTTAAAGTTGAGTGAGATGTTACAACTAATAATTACTCATTAAAATAAACATGCACATTTTTTTTAGTACAGTAATAAAGAATTGTCTGCCTGGCTCACAGACTACTCTAAATGGTTTCTCCATCTTTGAAAAGCTGGGTGATATTGGCTGAGTCCAGATAAAAAGTTTGTATTCAACGCATTTTTTAAGGGTCAATTTTTTATTTTTAACACAAAAAGGTCAAATCTCTTCTGGCCAGTCAGTAAACAACACCAAATTTGCATTTTATCAGTTAAAAGATATATTTAAGGTCATTATGTTAGAGGTTAATGTAAATGAAGATCACATCCTTTGTCCCCTCCTCAAATTCTTTCATTACCAGTTGTTATTAATGTCTCTATTTTAATTTTAGTTTCTTTTATTTTCAATAAATTAGCAAAAGATAGAGCAGAACAATTTCTTGAATTTTTAATTATTTTTAAAACAAAGGTAACTCTACAGCTTACACTTAAGTGTTATTTTATTTATAATTTGAGAAGATGACAAAATGAAAAGCTACAGGGGTCCATTCTCACGTATCCCTGTGTATTGAGATGAAGATTATTTCAGAATTAGTGCTGTCCTTAGGCCCACTGGCTTTGCCAACTCATAAATCCAATTAAGATTCAGGCTGCATTTTAAAAGCTGAAGAGTCAATGTGCAAACTCCAAACAGCACATCCTCGAGGGCAAATGCCTGTGGCCTCATAACCTCCTTGTCTCAAATGAAGCTGTTTAATTTGATTTTTTATCCTCTTTTATATCTATACACATGCCTAGCTGTTCTTAGAAGTAATCTTTTTAAGGAAAATTCATATAGATTTGCTAAAAAGGTGCATTATGTTCATATCTCCTGGGCAAGATGGGACTTCCTGAATGGGACATTTCAGTAAAATTATTCTATATTTAAAATCTTAATTTTATGCTTCCAGGCTTTTAAACAACATCCTATTCCATCATTAGTAGAGAAGATGATAATTTTGTACCTAGGAGCATTTTCAAGCAAAAAATCTGAACTTGTGTTTATTTAGGAAAAAAAAAAAAAAACAAAAAAACCAAAAAGAAGCTCCAATCCTCTGTAGGGTATTTATTCTAATAATAATTTTCATTTCTTCATGCCTGCTATGCATAGTAACAAAATGAAATAGTTAATAATACAAAGTAATTTTTATTCAGGTATTTTTTCAGTGCTGATAATTAGTTCCACTCTGTAGCTCTAAACTTCATAGTAGTTCTAAACTTCAGAAACTTCTAAGTCTGAACTTCACTGACTAATTTTAGTTAGGCAAGATCAAGTTAGGCAACAACTGTTTTATCTATTCCTTAGATTTTTTTTTCATTTTATTATAATTTTTTATCATTTTAAATTACAAGACATACTGTTTGTATGAGTTAGTGTAAAAAAAAATTAGATATCTGCTTAATAAAACTCAGCTCAGAAATGTATTCTGCTCATACAAACCCACACAGAAACTTCTCTCTGGTCCATATTTTAATGTTTGTTCTACACAGATCATCCCAAATAATGTTATAATTCCCATATGTGCACATCACACTTGTGTCAATGAAATTATTGCAACACACAGGAAGAAGAGAAAATAAAAAATTAAAGGAAAGAAATGTGAGAACCACAAGACCAAACTGAGTTTGGCTCCCAACCTCTACATGTCAAGATTCCTCTTGATTTCTGAGGAGAAGCATATAAAAATACCAGAGAATTCAGTCTTGTACAGGTGCTCATTATGTTCAAAACCAAGGAGATTCCAGATTTTCTAGATGCCTAAACAGGTTAGAAGCTCAGGATAAACAGGAATAACTGGTAAATCCCAGTTTGTTCTCCAAGATTCAGTGCACAGCACAGTGACCACGGTGAAAAATCCTCATTTTTTCCAGAGGAGTTATTCCAGGAATGCTGGACATCCCCAAAATTCAGATCAGCATTGACTTCCCATCAAAAATTGCAGAATAACAGAGACTCTAAACCAGAAATCTCCCTGGGGAAAAAAAACCCTACATCCAAACTCCCAGAACTTCTATTCATTGACACTCCTTAAAATGAAAGATTTGCTCAAATTTTCTACAGAAAAAAAACACCAACCAAAAACCAAAACTGAGTTGAGTCAAGTGAAAGTCATTCTTGTCAAAGCATTATTTAGGGCATGTTTGAGTTGCTGTGAGATAATTAATGTTTTTCATGATTTTTTTTCCCCTTCCAAGGCAGAACCTGCAGTCCTGGGTGTCTCCCAGGATGAGCCAGGATCACTCAGGGCCTCCTGCTTCCCTCCTGCCTTATCCAAGAGAGGAAAGTTGGTCCTCCAAGACAGATGAGACACTTTGAAAGGGTTAAACTATGGCAGTTAAATCTTGTAATAACTAAGTATTGTCATAATCTTATAATCTTTATAATTCCTAACTCTGCCAGCCAGATCCTGTTCTGTTTTCTGCCATACAGAGACACACAGACATTCCAGGTCATAAAATGACTGATCCTCTGGACCAGAGGAAAGAAAGCCACTATTTATGTGTGGAAGGATAAAAAGGATAAAAATATACAAATCTGTGAAGTTTGAGACAAACAGGAAATTATTTGGTATGGTAAAATACTTCATAGTAATAAAAGCTTTGCAGGTATTGCTTCAGAGAACTGTAATAACATGAATGTTAATTTAATTATTAGATTGTTTATGTAATATTCTTTCTAACTCTATGCATTGAGTTCTAACTCTATGCATTCTTTCTAACTCTATGCATTAAATTTAAGAATTTAGGTTCTTAAACTCAATGCAACAGAGCAATTAACTTAATCTTTATAAAAATTAGGAGATGAGGTCTCTTTCTGACTAGAAACTTTTAAAATAACACCAGAAAAAAGCTCAAAAAGCAGAACAATTGACACAGCAGAAATATACAGCTCATTTTTTTGACAATAATAAAGAAAATTACCCGGTTGTACAACAACTCCAATGTAGACACCACCCCCAGCAGCTGGGATTAGCTCCCAATCTGAATTTACAATCCCTAAACAACAGCTAAGATTTTTTCCATGAGTCACAGCTTGCATCTTCATAACACCTTTTCCCTCACAAATTAAAAAAAGCAAAACAACAAAAACCAAAACCAAGAAACAAACCAAACAGAGCTTCCAGATTTATAGAAGTCATCATTATCCCCTGGTTGGCCCAAAACAATCAACCTAAGCATAAAACTGTCAGCCTGGAGGAAGCCAAAGGCTGGATATAATGCACCTGTTCCCTAAATTGGCTCCCTACTGGATATTATGTCAAGTGTAAGAGTTCAGTCTGGAGTTCTTGATGGGAATTTTGCACAGCTGGGATCCCTAAAAGGCTTCCAAAGCTTGAGGGCTGCCTCTGCTTCTGTGGCACTGAGGATTATCAGAGTGCTCTTGTCTGGGAAACTTTTAATTGTATTTTGTCAAGACACTGAAATGGGTTCATTTAATGGGTTAATAACAGATTTGAAGTTGTTCTAAAATGTTGGCATGAACTGCTCCAGCAAATTAGAAAGTCACCTTTTAATTTCATTCCACTCCTTTCTCCTTTCCATTTAGGATGTGTTTTGGTGAGCCTTCCCTCCTATTTTTTAGGAGGGAACCTTACACTTAGGTTAGTTTCTCCTCAGTTTAGGAACTTCTATCATTACCCTGCAACTCTTATTCCCCCAAGATGTTTCTCCTCCTTGAAACTCTTCCTTTCCCCACCAGCTCACTCTGGCCTTAGCTCAGATTTTGTTCTCCCGCTTTTCTGTTTTTCCCAAATAAACTTTTCCCATTTCTCTTCAACTCATCTACTAGCTCTCTGTCGCAGACATTTTTTGTGAAAAATCCTTTCTTGGGATTTTCCCTGCTGGAGCTGAGAGGTTTCAGCAGCAAATGTAAACAATTATTATCTGCTGCTGTGGAATGCAACAGGTCCACCCGTGGTTGGTCCCCTGTAGATGTTTGGATCTACTGACCACTCATGATGGAGCTGCTGTCGCTCTCTGTGAGACACAGACCTTTGTTATTCATTCTTTCTATCTCCTTCTTAGCTTCTGAAGAAGCTCCTTTCCTTTCCATCTCTATGTAGAATAGTTATAATGTTATATATATCATAATATAATAAATCAAGCCTTCTGATAATGGAATCAAGATCCTGTCTCTGCCATCCTCTAACAAACCCCTGTGACCACTGACAACAGCTCTCCTTTCTCTCCTGGAAATGGGGAAGAAGAAAGCCTGCAGTTTGGGGTTTGATTTTAGTGACTTTTATGGAGTTTTTCACTTTGACTCCCCTGAGAATTTAAGGGATAACTTAAACACAGTTGGTATTCCTGCATTTTCTTCCAGTGCACTCAGTTCCCTCCCCCACAGATATTTACTCACAGTTCTGCTCCCAACAGCTCTCTCTGCCTCTCCTTGACCCTGCCACATCTGTCAAACAAATTCTATCATATTCCCTAAATGGGATATGGATCTCTGGGGATATAAATCTCTGAGCAGGGCTGTTCAGTTGCCCTCAGGAGTTGCTCATTATGGAGGTGGGGAAAAGAGGAATGGCTGTTCCTCCCCATTCCTTTCCACCCACCCACAGGGGGAATCCGTGGAACCGAAGGGATTGTTAATGTTTCTTTCCAAAATGGAAGCACAGCCAGCCTAAATAACAGGAGTAAGGAACACCAGGGCACAGACCTCTCTCTGTTTTCTCAGATAGTAGACCAAGGGCAGCCAAAAAATGACATCAGGAGCTGGGCCAG
Source organism: Setophaga petechia (assembly GCA_024362935.1). Lineage (NCBI taxonomy): Eukaryota > Metazoa > Chordata > Aves > Passeriformes > Parulidae > Setophaga > Setophaga petechia. Next base: position 64,646 of record JANCRA010000121.1, on the reverse strand, counting down.
CTCAATGTCCTAAAGGAAGGCCAAAATCCCTGTGGAATGGTTGCCCCATCAACACCTGTCAGGGACCACACTGCAGGCACAGGAGACACCTGCAAAGGGGTTCAGACCAAAGTCACCCAACTGGAGTTACATCAGAGATCCACCTCAAAACCATGGAAATCTAGGGTGAGATCCACCTCATCCAGCTTTTTGAGGTGATCAGGTGGGCACCATCTAATCCATGGAGGGAGAAGGACCTTTCCAGAAGGGTGTTATGGTTTTCCAAGGAATATGCCTTTGACCAGGGAGGTTAAATTAGTCACATATTTCTATTATTCATCTGAGAGGAGACCAACACAGCTCTTTTTGGAGAAGATGGAGCCTTTCCATGGTGGACAGGCTGCCACTTCCTTCCCTGTCCCACTACCCCAGTGCAGCAAGCACTCCTCCCTTCCAATATTTCCAAGGAAAGCAGAAATTGGTTTTCCAAGGTAGAAAAAACATACTGTAGAAAGCATTAAAAGGACTTTATACATTGTTTTTACACAATAAACCTTCAAGCAATGACAGTGAGGACTCTCTGGGCTCAGTTTAAAGTGCTGAGAACCCTACAAGAGCTTGGAGGGAGAGGCAGGCCATGTTTTAACTGAGTCCTTAGAAAACATGGTGTTCAGAGTCAGAGCAATATGGTTTTATGGAATCTGAATTGACACATTACGTGGAAATCTGATTTAGCAGTGGTCATAACTGCTCCAGGAAAGTGGTTTCTCTGCTGCAATAAACAAAGTTTATTGAATAGTTGTCTGGTAATCAGCCTGCAGTATGATTATTATTATTTACTATCACCTGATTTCACCTTTGGTTTAGTAATGGCTGAGGTCATTCATCATTCCCCGATGAATTAAATTGCCAAAAGACTTTCATCTGTCTTTTGCAATTATTTCCTAAAATATTTTGAGAAGCATTGTTCTTTCATGTGCACACACATTTATTTATATAGGTATGCTCAAACACAGAGGGGTTTCGTGTTTTATTTTAAAGGACATCACAGCAAGGTAAAGGCTTGGCTGCTAACTCTGCTGTGGTTTAGCTGTTCTAGTCAGTTCTTCTCTGTTAATTCTGGTGCCTGCAGTTGTTTGTTTCATAATTCACCACGTGAGTGCCTGCTGGAAGCAATTTTAATACCTGATTGCTCTTGGCTTCCAGTGGAGGAACGTCCTTCATCAGGGACAACAAGATGGGGTTGGTGAGAATTTATGAAGCAATGGCTGGATGTGACTACTGGGTAGAAATCACTTTTATTATGTGCATAAAATGGTGGTTGGATTAAAGGACAACTGCATTTCTCAAGATGACAACCAATCCAATGCCTTAGACAAGAGAAGAAAGCCTGCAGTTTGGGGCTTGATTTTAGTGACTTTTAGGGAGGTTTTCACTTTGATTCACCTGAGAATTTAAGGGATAACTTAAACACAATGGGTATTCAGTTTTCATGTTTCATAAAAAAGGCAGACTTGACGAAAATGTTTTCTGTAAAACAAACATTGAAACCTACTTGGGTGCTGTAGATAAAGTCAAAAATAACTCAGAGTCACAGGAGTTTTCTTGATGATTTTCCTTCCGTCACATTTCTAATCAAGGTAGTCCCAAAGGTGTCATTACTGCAGCTGTTAATAAAGATAGCTGATATTTGCTTTCAAAATGTGTGCTTGTGGTAATTAAAATGCCTTGCTGCTGCCCTAAAGGTGTGGTGTGATTCATCAGAACCTGGTGGACACATCCTAAAATAACTCTTTTAACTATTACAGTTCTTGTGTGTGTTGCTGTGTGAACAAACCACATGGGTTTTCCTGTGATTCTTTGATAATAATATTGTGAAGGAATATAAGGGGAATTGAGAGGAAAATAACAATGTAGACTCACCACAAAAGAACTTTCACAGAGAGAAGGAATTTGGGGAAATATTAAGGAAAAACACAATCTCATCAGCAATGAGGGAGAAAAAAGAAATTACCTGGAAGCTTAAAATGTTGTTACCACCCCCCTCCAACACCTATCAAATGCCATTTCTACCTTCCAGTTCCTCTGTTGGTCGATCCAGTTTACTAAAACCTCCCCATCAGATGGTCTTATGCTCTATCTGCCAAGAATTCTGCTGTCACATGTCACAATAGGACACGAAATAAAACGATGCAGACATTGGAGCTCCAAGGTAAGAAGAAGCAGTGAAGTTTATCTCCTGACTCCAACATTTATAGACTTTCAAAAGTGACAGTGGATTGGGGGATGAAAGTGCTGCCTCTGCAATGACTGGACAAACCAAAAGTCCATCAATTTTCTTTTCCTCCAGAAAGGAATGTGAAAACAATAATTATTTACATAAAAGTGTGTGAGAAACTCCATTACAAGAATGTAAACATCAGAAGGTTTAGAAGAACTTAGAAGAACAGGGCGACAGTCACATCCCAAAGAAAAGTAATTCCATCTCAACCTTTTTTATTATTGCTTAAAAGGAAAAATTTCTTGTTCAGAGTCTCATCATGCAAAGCTATCACACAACAGAGCTGACCACATCCTCCTGTAAATGAAAGGAGTGATCAGGTGAGAGATTAAACCCAACCTGGATATAGAGCTCCAGATACTTCAGGGAGTAATTTCATTATTCCTGTCTTATCAATCATACAAAAGAAACAATCTCCAAAACTATTAATCTCCAAAACTGTTCAGCTGCCGTGGTGGCAGGATTGGCATTTCCTCATCTGTGGGACCTGGATCTTCTCTGCTCTTGCTTTATTGCCAGTTTTGGTTGAGCAGCCTTTCACCACATAACAAATAACTTCCTTTTCTAAAGCACCCAGCTGTTCACAAGAAATTGTGTCAGGTGGAGTCTGACTTGGGGAAAATTTGAAGTGTAAGATGAACCTAAACATCCTAAACATTTACTGAAGACAAGAACAACAAACTGGAGCTGTATTCTGAGAACATTAGTGCAGCTGCAGCTGTTCCATAGTCCCACCAAGTGCTTTTCTTTCCCACTGAGATGTTTTTCACCCTTCTCTAAACATCTGAAGGACTTCACAAAAGGAAACAAAAATTTAAAAAGAAAAATTTTGTCTGCCTGCTCAAAATATCCACCTGAAAACTCAGAGTCTCTGCTTAGGAAACCACTGGGAACAGAGGGAAGCAGAACAAGGTCCCATATTTGTTGTTGAGATGCCAAAGATGCAGTTTAATAAGATGCAAACATTTCTGGAAATACCACAGTGTTCAAGGCATCTACACCCCCAAATCTCTCCTACAATCTCAGAAGTGATAAGATTTCACTGTCTGTATCAGAGCTGCACAATTCTCCCTCCAGAATTGCACATGAAATGTGTTTTAGGAGAAGCAGAGAGGTTTTGATCTAACAGGCATCTGATAGTATTTTTTAGTTTATGAGCTTCCTTGTCTTCTCATTGTTACTGTTTGCAAATAGCTCCAAAGAAATACATGAAATTAGTCCAGTGTAAAAGGAAATGTGCCAGGGAGAACAAAATTGTGCCAGCTGGTCTTTGCCTTATGTTCTTTTGCTATTAGACCTGAGGTTTTTGAACCCAAAAATTTGTACCATAATTATTTCAGTTGAGGTCTTGGAACAGATTTTGTGCTGATTTTATTTAGACACAGTCAAGAAAACATTTCTTGATTGCTTTTTTCCCAGCTCTCATTAAAAAAAAAAAAAAAAAAAAGCCATGTCACAATTTGTTTTCTCCAGATTTTTTATAACAAATCCAATTTAGTTCAGTAAAATTCCTCATCATAGATAATCAGGCACCTTCTGCTCCAATAGGAGGTATTATACTTTCTTCCTATGCTACTGCTCTTTCTCTCCTGGACTTTATTTCTAGGAATTTAGATATCATTTAACTGTTATTTCCTTACCTAAATACTGCTATTTCTGTTTATTTAAATGATAATTGAATTGAATATTAATATTATTGTACATTTTCCTCCTTTCTCCAGTTAATAGCCCCTTACAGGCTGAGTGGTTTTGACTCATTGATTCCTTGGAAAACTTGAAAATTCCCAAAAGGCCATTTAAAAAAATTTCTATTCCTCCTATATAACTTGACTTTTCTCCCTTCAGTAGATATTTTGCTTTGGAAATCCAAATAGTAACATGAAAATGTGGAATGTGGTGGGGACATGTATAAATCTGGATTTGCATTCTTTGCTGATTCTCAAAAGAAAACACAAAGGAAACTGATGGAATCCAACCAGGAGGCTGGAACTGGACAAGAAATCAGAGGTGCAAAACTTCAGGTGAACTTCTAATGGATTTACTCTTCACCATGGAAAATAACCCAGTCAGTAACTGTAAGGATCTATTGATTTAAAGGTAAAATAAACTAGATTCAAGAGGACACTGAAGTACAATTTTTATTTTGTTTCTCCCTAATGGTAAAGGTATAAAACTAAGTCAGTCAGACAAAAAGTCTATTTATATATAAAAGGGCTGAGGTAATGTTCTATAATCCAGCATTCATTTAAATAAATAAAAAAATTGGATGAGAGCAACTAAACAAATTTACTTGTCCTTTTACCGACTTCAAAAAATACCAAACTGTATCTCATCAGTATTTTTGAAAATGAAACACCATAAGAAATATCAAAAGAAAACAGACTGTTTAAAAAAACAAAGAACTCCAGGGATTCATGTGTACATTGCTCCTTTGAGAATATCAGCTGTTAAATTCTGATTGAATTCCCCTAAGATTAATTTATTCAATAAGTGTACCAAAGGTTTTATTAAAGCAGGAGTTCTGTGAAGCAAATATCTTTTAATTCTGCTTTTACAGCTCTATTTGTTGTTAAGCAGCTCTCAGCCTTTCAAACATTTTATAAGCTGTGTCCAGTCTACCTCTCTTCAATCTGAGGAATCTGCAGTAATCCTGCCTTTTTTTTTTTTTTCTCTAATTTATATTGGTAGAGCTTTATTGAGCATTTAACACAAGGAAAAGGTACCTGCATCTTAAAATTACAGTGCACCCAGCAGTAATAACCCAGCAAACATTAATTTTCCTCCTGGTTATTTGACATGTGGCCAGTTTTAATTCTCTGGTTTGGTGATGAAGTAGGAACACTGTTGGTTTTGTCAAAATAACAAAGAATTTGGGAATGCATTCCTGCAGAAATTGGGTTATCTCACCTTATCTGGCAAGTGGAGAAGAGAATCAAAAAGTGACAGTACCAAAAAACAGAGACACTTTTCCAGTTTTGCATCAGCTTTGACTAAAATACTGAATTCATTCTTCTATGTATTCATTATCATTCCACATAAAGATACTTCTTGAAGTGCTTAATTAGCTAAAGCACCTAAAACCAACAGTATTTTACTTTTTTCATTTATTAATGAAACTATTTTCAGTTTAATCTTTATTTTTCCTCTGGCATACTTGCTCACATGAAGTGATTGATTCTTATTCTGTAGGATATACTTCTGTATTTGTAGGTTTCTAGAATATGGTGATCTTTCTTTGATCTTCTTTCTTTTGATCTTTTTTTCCCCACCAGTAAAAAACTGTTCCTCTCTACTCCTTTTTTCACCATATAAGAAAACCTCCTTTCCTTTTTGTTTTCATCACACATCTTTATTTCTTGCCTGCTTTATCTTTTGTTTTCACAACAGAAATTCATGAAGTTACTTTGTTAAATTTTTTGGGATTTTAATTTTTTTTTTTTTTTGCCTTTGTAGTAACACAAATGACCAAACTGCAGTATTTGAGGTTACTCTAATATTTACTTTCTTTACACTACATCAGAAATGCTCCCCAAACTCATTCATTTAATCACAGAGTGAATTGGACTGGAAAGAACCTTAAAAACCATCTCATTCCAATCCCTGCCCTGGGCAGGGACACCTTCCACTGTCCCAGGCTGCTCCAAGCCCCAATGTCCAGCCTGGCCTTGGGCACTTCCAGGGATCCAGGGCCATCCACAACTTCTTTTTACATAATCTGAGCACTTGAAACTCTCTTTTAAATCTGCAGAAATAATAATTTTCCCACATTTTGACTTATAATTTCACCAGATCTTCTTCTTTTTTTTTTTTTTTTTGGCTTTTAATACCAGTTAGTCTCAAAGTGATTATTTTCAAAGTTATTTTCACAGTTATTTAGCAGCAGTATTTTGTAGTATTTAGTACTGGAATTTAATTTATATTTATACACCGTTCTCATAGTGTTCAAATATTTCAAACAGATTTCAAAAATAGTATTTTCCAACACAATTCCCACAATATTTAAAGGGAAAAGAGATGAGGAACAGGGATCTCCAGTCCAACCTCATGCTCAAAATAAGGCCAGCTCTGAAACACATTGATCCAGCTGGGACTTGAAAACCACCAAGGACGGAGAAAGGACAGGGAGAAACCATCAAGGATGGAGACAGGACAAGGAGAAAACCACCAAGGATGGAGACAGGACAGGGAGAAACCATCAAGGATGGAGAAAGGAGAGGGAGAAACCACCAAGGATGGAGACAGGACAGGGAGAAACCACCAGGGATGGAGACAGGACAGGGAGAAAACCACTGAGGATGGAGACAGGACAGGGAGAAAACCACCAGGGATGGAGACAGGACAAAGAGAAAACCACTGAGGATGGAGACAGGACAGGGAGAAAACCACCAAGGATGGAGACAGGACAGGGAGAAAACCACCAAGGGTGGAGACAGGACTAGGAGAAATCCACCAAGGATGGAGACAGGACAAACTCTCTGCATAATCCCCACCAGCATCCAGCTGTTCTCATGAGGAGAAGCTGTTCCTTCACACCCAAGCTCATTTCTTGGCTCACCCTCCAGCCCGAGAGGGACCTGCTGTAGGTCCTGCAGTGCCAGGACATGCTGTGGCCTCATGTCCAGCTCCTTCTCCCAGCCCTCAGGGCTCTTCCCACCTTTCCCACTGCCCATTCAGGCCCTGCCAAGGGCTTGGTCCATCCCTGGGATGGGGAGAGGGAGGTGGGTTGGTGTGGATGGAAATTAGGAAGCTCCTACATGTCAGAGACAGCAGAACTGTGCAGATGCTGCACCTGCAAATGAGGCAGCAAATGTGAAATCTGCCCTTCACACACATACACACTGCTATTTATTACAGCTTTCAATCTTATTTATCATGGATTTCAATAGGAATAATTTTTAAAAATATTAAAATCCAACCAGCAGTGTTCTGATTTCTCAGTTTGCCGCCTCCATCCTTACAAGAAAAAGATGAGGCAGGGGAGATCCCAGAACGTGGCATCTTTAGGATTTGCCACTGGGCTCCAGCCCCACGCTGAGGCAGAGTGAAGCTGGCTAATCATGGTGTTTTCCAGCCTGGAACAGCTCTGTTATCAGCCTCATGCAGGCTCTGACCCCCAAAGGCTGCCTATTGTGCAGCAGCCCAGCGGCTTCTGGGGCCGCCAGCAAGGACAATGGATTGACCTGCTCAGCCTCTGCAAATTGAAGCTGCCTGGGAATATTAAAAAAAAAAAAAAAAGAAAAAAAGAAAAAAAAAGAGAAAATAAAGAAAAAAAAGAAGAAAAAAAAAAAGAGAGAGATAAAGAAAAAAACAACCCAACAAAACCGCCCAACCCAGGTTTAATAACATTAGTGTGGGGAGGAAAAAAAATAAAAATATCAGGAATCTTCAACTGTCTCATTCAAAAGTGGCATGCCTGTAATGAACCTGATGTAAAGAGCAAAGAATAATGTTTCAGGATGAAAAAATGGATTGTGTTTAGCCAATTAAGGATGCTGTAGGTTTAAATCACATTTTATTTTCAAATAAATAAAATCTGAGACAGTAAACTGCAGAAACATTGGAGCGAAACTGAGTTACTGCAATGAATATGCAGCAAAATACAAATATAAGGGAATATGTAAATCAGGATATAAGAAATGGGAAATTAGTTATATTTTTTCAAGGCTACCTGTAAAAAATGGGGAAAAGCAGACAAAAAGGACTGATGACAAAAAGATTTATTTCACACAGGGACATTTTCCTTGCAGAGGTACTGTGGTTTTCTGGAATGTTCTAACTGCTAAAGAGGTTAAAAGATTAGTGGCACCAGGAAAATTTTAGCAACACTGAAGTTAAATATTTTCCACTGGGCTGTAAAATCCATTCACTTTGGGTTTACAATAAGGTGTCTGTTTATACTTTTCTAACACCAAAAACCCCTCACGTTAGTGATTATTAGATACACACAGAAAGCAGATTGTACAAAAAGCATAATGTATGAGCACTAATTTAATTTCTTTCCAGCAAGAGTTTCAAAGGCACACATACCTCCCATTTTTCATATTTAATGGTACATTGCATTTTGGTGACAAACTGGTATTTGAGCCTTATTAAATTAATCAGTAAATAAATACATATATACCATCCCTATGTAGAGGTGAAGTCATCCTTGCACAAGGAAAACTCCTGCAAACCTCAGTGCTCACTGATCCAGTGCCTCCTAAACAAAAACTCATGCAGTTTCTGAGCTTTTAAGATTGGAGAATTCAGCTACAATGCCTTAGCAGAACATTACATATTTAGAAGGCTATTCCCATCCCTGCAAGTGTCCAAGGCCAGGTTGGACAGGGCTTGGAGCACCCTGGGATGGTGGAAGGTGTCCCTGCCCATGGCAGGGAGTGGCACTGGATCATCTTTAAGGTCCCTTCCAATCCAAATTATCCCATGATTTGCAATCATAGGGACATTATTGATAACAATGCTCAGTAAATGGCAGCAAATAACATTTACCTTTAAATCTTTCATGTCTTTGTATTCAGAAGGGCCTGACATGGAATTGTATTTGGAGAGGAATCTTTCTGGCCTATAATATATGTATAATTTCTTTACCACCTTTGCTTACAAATACCACGGGAAAATATCTTGATTAATGGGAGCAAAGTCCGTCCCCCCACCACAAGCAAATATTTCATTTGTCTAATTAGTACAGCACATCCCACAGATTTCAAAGAAATTGAAGGAAATATACCCAATACCACAGCCCACACCAGTCCTTCAGGTAAAAGCTACTGCTGGCTGTGGCATTCACATTCTCTGAAAAATCCCTTCACCCAGGACTTTTCTCCTGGGAAGCTGAGAAGCTTCAGAGAAAAGGGAGACAAATCTTATCTCATTTTCTTCTCCTGTGTTGTGCTCATGGAATGTGTTTGGAGATTGTTTACCCACAGGTGATTGCCTGGTTGGATTCTGGTGTGAATTATTTTCACTCTTTGGCCAATTGGGGCCAAGCTGTGTTGGGACTCTGGACAGAGTCACGAGTTTTCATTATTATCTTTTTAGCATTCTGTAAGTATCCTTTCTGTATTCTTTAGTATAGTTTAGTATTATTTAATATAATATAGTATCATAAAATAATAAATTAGCCTTCTGAGAACATGGAGTCAGATTCATCATTGCTGCCTTCATCAGGACACTCCCTGCTAATACAATAGCTGGCCAAAATTTCTATCCATTCCCAGACCCTTTTGCACCATGGAGTTGTTGTTTTTGGAATAATGGAGAGTCACATCCTGCATAAAGTGCAACCAGAGCAGGGACTTAGCATTTGAATCATCCTTTCTAAACCTCATGTGGAGTATTTGCAGTTAACAGACACAAAATATCTCTATGTAATAACTACTTTGCAAAATCGACTTTCAAAAGGCCTCCTACTTTCATTTAAGCAACTGCATACATTGATGATTTCAAAGACATTCAGGGTATGTCTCATTCAAACATAAAAATGGTCCTTGCTGGGGATATTTAGGTACAGCTCATTATTCCACTGTAAAAAAAGGCAAAAACAAAAGGAAGAAAATGACAGTTCAGGTTTTTATGCTTCGTACTGATAATTACTCGATTCTGTATGCTAGAATTTATAATCATGCATTTATTTTCCTTTCTGGGGCTCACCTGGGTAATTACATTAGAAAGTAGTGACTGTGGTTTCAGAACAAGATGAGGATCAATTTTTGACAGGTCACCATTGGAGACAATTAAAAGCAGCTGCTTGTAGCAGTTGGGATTACACCAGTGTGCTGGTTTAATGCAAACTATACAATCAATCTGGAGCACAAGGATCTTTTGAGGACTGAATTAATGTTTGATTGAATTAACTCAGGCATTTTACAAGCCAGAGTAAGCAAAGTGCTCAGAGCCATCAGACTAAATACTAATTTGAATAACACCAAGGATGTCAGCACAAAGGCTGAAATAAGGCACCTTGTTGGAAGCAAAGGGTGCCACGGTTTTCTTCAGCTCACATCCAACTCCCTCCCCTCTTTTAAACAACAAATTCCATAGGGTAAATGGGGGCAGAGAGAAGATGTGCCTCACTGCTCAGAGTGCTCAGACCTTTCTAGATCGGGAAACCTTCAGATATCCACAAGGTTTGGAGTTTCCAAACCTGGAGGTGCCCAAGGAAGGGCTGGACATGGCACTCAGAGCTCTGGGCTGGGGACAAGGTGGGGATTGGGCACACCTGGGACTCCATTGGCTGAGAGGGCTTTTCCAGCCTCAGGGATCCTGGGATTCTGTGATTTGATTTTAATCCAAGCCAAATCAGCTAACATTAATAAAGGATTTATGCTTTGAGGAAGGAGGTTGCAGTGCTTTAGGCAGAGTTGGATGTATATTGATGTGTTAATCTCTTGTCTTCACCAGGTATCTTTGGATTCACTGTAATCTGTGCCCTCCCCTCCAGCAGAGGAAGATAAAAGGCAGGAGACCATTCACACTCCAAATATCTTCTATATTCTCCAAACAAATTTAGCTGGCTCTGGCATTTTATGCAAGAGTATCCATTCTATTTGCCCAAAATTATACAAAATCAAGAATCCATTTTAATTCTTCTGAGAACTGATGCCTGAAGCATCCAGCAAGAGGCATAAGAGATCCTGAAAAAATGTGTCAAAAATGCCCTTTTTCATAGCCCTTGCTTATCAAAACCTTATATTCCTGAAGCAAACTATTGAATTTCTCCATCAGTAATTCACAACAATCAGCTTGACTGGAAATCCTGGAGGATGGACTTCTCTGAATGAAGGGATAAATTAATCCTTCTTTAAAATCCCTACTGGTGTTTGCTTATATTTAAGGTTGATTTCGTGAGATCCAGGGAGATTTACATCCAATGATTCATGCATCACCCTTGCCCTGAGAATAACAGCGAGTGTTTGCAGCCAGTACAACTCAGCAAGAAGTGAATGCAATCAGAAAATGCGTGGGAGGGAGGAGAGAAGCAAGAAAATCCAACTTCAGTAATATGAAAAGCATGTACAAGGTGCATTATACACTTGTTAGCAACTGTTAAAACTTAAGCAAGGTGATGATGAACACAACTGGAAGATTGAAACAGGATTTGAACCTACTGCAGCTCCAAAGCATTTGTCAGCACAAATGTTAAATGTTCAATATCACTAAAATCAAAACTCCTGCAGAATTTCTAGTAGTAATTCTTACATATTTATGTTAAAAAAAGAATAATAACAGGGCAAAAAGGATTATTGAATAGCCTCTATTGCAGAGAGAAACAATGAAAATTGTGTGAGATTTATTACATAAAAATGTTATTGCATTCTACAGGGTTAATGGGAACAACCATCATGAGAAGAGAAGCAAAAATTTCATCCAGAAAAGCCTTTATGTGCAATTTTTGTGGGGGATTCATTATTTTCCATATGCAGTATAAGCCCACCTGCTCTGAGCACCAGCAGTTTACCCAAGCTGTGTTTATTTTCACGTTGATTTTTGCAAAACCTGCCTGTCCAGCCCAAAAAGCAAAAGCACCCCCTTAGCCAGATTCCCTTCCACAGGTACATTATGGAAATCTCCAAGTCTCAGCATGCCTTGAAATTCTCCATTCACCCCCTTGAGCCAGTGCTTCAGGGGTCTCTTCCTGCAGAGCCTGCTCCGTGTTTCGTTTAAATTCCGGTGCCGTCATCCAGGGCAGGAATCTCAGCTTTGGGATTCTTTGCCCGTCACCTTCAATCTGTGTTACTATGGGTACTGGAAAGCCTATTACTGTACAAGGGTGGGAGCCACGAGCCAGGAAAAGCACAGAGATTTGCAGCAGCAGCAACAACAACAAAAAAAAAGCCTAAAAACTAAATGCAAACAGCAAAGAAAATTGGCAGTCACTCGTAGGATGTGATTTTCTATAATATCTTTTTCTTAGGAATGCCAAAAGTATTCATGTTATTAGAGGGAAATAAAAATGGAAGGTGAGATCTCTGTTCCCTGCCCTGTAGTGTCACACTGAACATCTATGGCACTCTGTCTTTGCTGTGTTTCTCACCTCTGCAGGAATACTCTGGGCAGTAAATATCATTCACATAAGAACAGCACTCTGTCAACAAGTCTTTTTTACCAGTGAAATAATCAATGAAGGAACAGCAATCTGCCCTGCAGCCTTCTGCACTCTCCAACATCTACAATAAGATTTCTGCATGTTGGCAGTCAATACAGTTCAATTAATGTTTAATTCATGCTTTCTTCCTGAAGCAAGATGAAAAGACAGAACATTTATCAACAGCAGAACCACAGCAAAAACAAACACTTCTTGTTCCAATATTACCATCTTTTTGAGATGCAAGGCACCGTATCTGAGAACAACCAAAATGTCATATGCTGTTTGTTTTCCAGGGCTGCATTAAGTTTTGCAGACGATCAAATAGAATATTAGCCTAAAAAATATATGGTGAAGGGAATTCTTCAGTGAATACAGCAGCCACACCAAAGCATCTCTATAATTTTCAGTGAAGATATTCTGTAATCTATGCACAATCCCGCTGTATTAAAGTGTGTGCCAACTAAAAACTCAGTCCCAGTAAAAATCTTTCCTTTTCTGAGCCCTGTATTTGTGGTTATCAGGTTGATTGCTGGCCATCCAAGTGAGTGTTGACTGCTCCTAAGAGGCTGGTAAAGCACTCCCTGCTGAACTGCCATGATCCCTCTCTCGACAGCAAGCATCTGTCTTGCTGAAGATACAGAGTTTTATCTCCATGACTCAAACGTCCAGGGCTCTAAAAATAAGAGTTTAAAATCTAATTCATGTCTATGGCCCACCTAATCACCCAGAAGGCTTCAGTAAATGCTTTTTCATTGTTTCCTTTTTTATTGTTTCCTTTTTGAGCTTCCTCTGCTCAAACAAGCAGATCCAGCTATTCACAGTTATAAATTAACCTCTTAAACCCAAACATGGATCCAATCCATCACCAGGAAAGGCTGGTGAAGACAGAGGGTGAGCCCAGCCAGGGCTATCTGATGTAATGAGCATCCTCAGCATTTTGATCTGTTGTGACACTTTAGTACAAAATATGCCCTGCCCCTTATCTTGAAACTTCTCATATCAAAATGTCTGAGATTCCAAAGAAGCAGAATGAAAAATCCTTCCTATGAAGTGCTGGAACAGTAGGAATGGCAGAAGAAAGGCAGGTGACATTTTTACAAACTTTTCAGGGTGCCAAATTATTTTACAAAAAGGTCATCATCCTGTACTAAGGACAAGGTCCACAATACATGCCAAGAGACCAAAATGCCACTGACTATGAAAAGTTTTGCTTGGTTACCACCACCCTGGGAAGAAAATTGTTTTATATCAGCAGCAGTTCTGTGCTAGGGTACACAACCATCTGAATCTTTCATGCCAGGGTTTGAAAACAGGACCAGAGACAAGTACAGACATTAATAAGCATATGGGTTTTTTTACTTTTTAGATATGTCCTGAAGAGATACCCAAATTTAGCCATGTATCATGAGAATTTATCAGTTAAATGCTGAGAGTATTGACCTAGATCTACAAGTAATTAAAGTATTAAATGCTAGACATGACAACATAAGGAGGTCTAGAAAACAGGGCATGGAAAGAAAGGCTGGAGGAGTGGATGTTGTTTAGTCTAAACAAGAAAATATTTTGGAAGATAAACCAGCTGTTTCCAAAGTGGAGAGTGGAAGAGAGAAAATATTTGGTCCATCCACCATGAGTTTGAGTGGGTGGATTTAGTTTCAGTTCAGGAGAACAGTTCAGTCAGGAGCAAGAAGCACAGGAGAAGCTCAGCATCCCTGAAAAATAGAACAGATGTCAGGGGGGGATGGCACAGGTGAGCTCTCAGGATCCTTTTCCAGCTAACTATGGGATTGCACAGCCCATGGGCAGGTTTGGATTGCATGGAGTGTCCATAGGTGGCATCCACAGTGTGAATCCTGCCCAGGGGGCGTGTAGCACTTGCTGAAGAGCACAAGATTCAGTTCAGTCTGGAAATTACAATAAACCTACCAATAGAGGGAAAACACTGAGGGAAATAACTGTGTAAAGAGCATGATTGTGTGTGACTCATGTACTGCCACATGCCCAACAAAGTTGCTCCCCATGGCATCAGGTGGATGACCCTGCATCAATCCTTCAGATGCAAAATGATGAACCTGGAATGGCAGGCCCAGTGTTAAGGGTCACAATTCTTGCCTGGTCCTCATAGTCCTTAGCCCACCAGAGAGTTTGGGAGACAGGATGAATGGGCCCAGAGCCAAATGTGTTCTAAAAATAATTCCTCTCCAAGGAAAATGCTTGAAAGGAAATAAACTTTATTATTATCATTATTATTATTATTATTATTAGTAGTAGTAGTAGTAGTGGTAGTAGCAAGAGTAGTAGTAAATAGTCCACATGCTGTGGGAAATTTAGGGTAGATATATGGAGGAAATTCTTTACCATAGGGTGGTAATGCCCTGGCACAGGGTGCCCAGAGCAGCTGGGGCTGCCCCTGGATCCCTGGCAGTGCCCAAAGCCAGGTTGGACAGTGGGGTTTGAAGAACCCTGGGATATTTGAAGGTGTCCCTGCCATGGCAGGGGGGTTTGAATCAAATTATTTTTAGGCCCCTTCCAACCCAAACCATTCCATGATTCTGTGCATAAAGGAAGAGAAGAGAAGAGAAGAGAAGAGAAGAGAAGAGAAGAGAAGAGAAGAGAAGAGAAGAGAAGAGAAGAGAAAAGAAAAGAGAAGAGAAGAAGAACTATCTGTGCTCCAAACACCGTGGGACATTTCTCATCTAGAAGGAAAAAACCAACCAGCCTCAGGTAAAACTCTCCTAAAGAAAAGCCTGTCTAGACAGCTGCAAAGGGAGAGCTGAATGAGGCAGTAAATGATACTTCTCCACATCAGGTGATGGATTTTGATTCTTTCACTTTTATCAGATTATGCTGAGTACATGAGAAAATAAAAGCAGAAAGGATGTTTCTTGTCTCATAAGCACAGTTCAGATAAGGACAAGAAGGGAAGTTGTGCTTCCCTTTCAAAAGGCAGTGGACTGAGGAGGTATTGTTATTCAGCTGCCAAGAGCTCTCTCCCTAATGTATAGACATCAGTGTTTGCTCTGAAATATTGTCTGATATCTTAATTGGAGGCTACTTTTCACACATGGAGAAATAAGGCACTGCTTCACTTCCTTGCAGGGACAAATCCTGTCCTAGTCCCTGGCAGAGGGATATTGTCTGGAAGGGGGTGTCACAGCTTTAACTCACACAGCCTCATACTCTGATGGGATCTGCTTCAAAAAATTCCCTTTATATTATCCAGGATTGTTATGGAGTGAAAATTATCCCCTGTTCCAAAGTGCAACTTCCATCTCTTGGGATTTCCTGGATCAGAAGGGCTGGCACAAGCTGGAAAAATCAAACCCGCCAAAGGGAGGAGAGAACAAAACAAACCCAAAAGAGCCCCACTGAACTGTGAGCAGGCAAGTACAGGGAGGAACTCCCCAGTAAAGCATCCCACGGATTAAAAAAGGAGCTCTGAACTCATTACTGTGAAAGTGGCCACTGCAGCTGTATTTTTTTTTAATGCTGTATCTATGATCCTAAAATTATCCAGCTGCGCTTATAGGAAAAGTAAAGGATTTTGCATTAACTGAGACCTTGGCATCTTCAGCTTACTCTCCCTAACCTCACCATTTCAATTTTGCCTTTCAGCACACTATTGCACAAAGATATGAAAAAAAAAAGAACACTAATGACAGAATTTTTACAGCAGTAAAAAATAACCCATATGTACAGGAAATTTTTAATGAAGGTCAGTTTGGCTTGGTGAGGGTAATGCCATATATGCTTTACTTATATTTATGCTGTATTTACCTAGCTTGTTAAGTGGGCACCTTATAGCATCAATCAGCTGAAATTACTCATATTTTTGATTTTTAGAAGTGTTGACATGCCACTCAAGAGGCAAATCCCCACCATAAATCTCACTTCCACCCTGGGAGGGAGCTATACAAGCAGGTGTGCAGTTAAAACAGTAGTGCTACCATGGGACTTGCTTAATAACATAAAATTTTGATAAACACTCAAGAATTTTATTAATAGCTTTGTAGCTACCAGTATGCAGCACTTTGCCATATCACTTCTCCTTAAATTGATTAATTACTTCCACTACTTATTCTTCTGTCTCTGCCTGTCTGCTTTTTCCCCCAAAGAGTGTAAAATGACATTTGTGATTGCTGCAGTTGGAGAATGATATTTTTATTAGGAAAGCAATTGCTACAGAAAATATGCTCAAGAAAAATGTTGCTGGTTTCTTCCATTTTTAATAAAACAAAATTATCCCATTTTCCTTCAATCTTGACCTACTAAATGGCTGTTAAACACCTGCCAGTTGAAATGCTTTTTCCTTTCACAAGGAAAGGATTTCAACACTTAGTTCACCAATTCAGCTAATGTTTAATTCATTTCCTTGTCAGCTAGCTAGATTAAAAGAAAGAACATTTGTCAACAGGAGAGAGGCAACAAGAATCCAGCTTTCCACTCCAGTTCTAATTTACAAGAGCTCAAAGTTCCCATTTCTGGATAAAACCTGTCTTGGGAGGAGGGAGGCCCAAGGTGAGATTGCAAACCATAAAGAAGCTACTGGAACACAGACATCACGGATGATGGATCCTTTAGGCAAAGTCAATTTTATGATCTAGTTAAAATGGAATATCCTGGCATCTAATGTCATCACAGCACTAATGAGATAGATCTGTTGCAGCAAACTGCCTTCTCCTGTGAAATACATGATTTTCTTTATTTCCCCTGCCTCAGCTTGCTGCTAGTTTTATGCCAGGCAGGGTGCAGGAGCTGAGCATGCTGCAGGTGAGGATTTTTCCCCAGGTGCTTTGCAGCATTTGTGCATTCACTACCACTGTATAAAACAGCATAAGGAATAGAAAACACAGCTCAGGAAAAAAAAAATGCAGACATATGTACTCTGTGAAGACCTAGAGAGAAAGGAGAAGGGTAGAGGAAAAAAAATCTTTTATTTCCCAGACATTTGTATTTCTTTCTGAGTCATGAGAAAAGCAGTGATTAATCACAGGCAGATGTCATGGAACAAGACACATAGCATGAATTGTATGTGAAATGTAGACATTACCAGTGGAATCACAAATCCCAGCTTTCCTAATTGGAGATTCCCTCCACCAAAATGGAGACTATACTGAAAATGTTCATTTTAAGATCCAGACTTCTGTCGCAATAATTCAGAGTTTTGACAGCACTATAAAATGCTGAGAATATCTGGATTCTGGTTTATTCCTCATATGTCTACCCTTTCCAAAAATACATTGATTTTTATAGGTATGACAAGCTGGTTCAATTCATCTCTATGGGAAGCAATCTTTCATATCTGTACATGAATACTGGGAGATATTTTGAGCATACCAGAAAGGGTAACAAATGCAAACTGCTGTAGGCTCACATATCTGGCAGAATGACATCCAGGGAACTGCAGAAGTGCTGCAATCCCTACAATGTAATGACACTGCATCAGATAATGTACCCACCTGATGGAAACTGCCAAAAATCATATAAAGGAGGCATAAGGGGACAAAAAAATAAGCAAATATGTGCAGGAATAAACACAATGACTGACCTTTTATTTGCTTTCCTCTATTGCCCCTCCCCAGCTGCTTTGATTTTGGTGTAAAGTCTTTGTGGATATTGCAGCATGAAAATGAAAGTGGAATGGGGGGAGATTAACCCTAAGAGGAAAGGAGGAACCTTTGCAGATCTCATTTATTCCGAGTTCTTCAAACTAATCCATTTGCAACTCAATCTTATCAGAAAGGAGAGAGGCTCCTTATTGCAGTGTTCCAGGGAAAAGGGAAAAAAACCTAAACCAGCTCACACTGAGCAGTGTCTCAGCCAGAGGAATTCAAATACAGATTTTTCTCTCTGCAATCCCCTCAGTGCTGTGGCTGCTTGCAGCTTGCACCCCATGTGTTTCCAGAAGAACCTTTGGATTCAACTAAAAATTAACATTTGAGCTCTAAATAAGAAAGAAGCCTGTGCACCCACCTAGATTCAACCTCTAACAGAAGTTTTGAAGACAAATTTAGGAGTTTCTTTTAGTCTCTGGATGATAAATATCTTCCTATACCTCTATGCTTCCTCAAAATTAGGCATAGGCTCCAAACCTTGTCTGTTCTGACCCCGCACTTGCAGAATTTGCTGCTAATCTTTCTCCTACAGCAATGCTGCACCTAAATCTAAAGCTTCATTATTTAATTATTTTCTAGCCCTTGAGCACAGCCCTGAAAATGAAACATGAATATAAACTCAGGCAGTGGCATTTCAGAGACTGCAGCAGAATTGGGAAACGAGGCTGCATTGTTGTAGATAATACAGAAAGCAAAAATGATGAAATTGTGAAATGCTAACCTGATTCTCAGTTTATATTTCATGAAGAGGAGTTCAACCATATGACTGTTTATGGACTTCTTGGAGGTGCTAAATCCAAGCAGGAAGGATGGTAGTGATACATGAGCTTTGCTACAGCATCATGGATAGCCTGCCCCCACAAAAGAGCACCAGCAAAATGCTGATCCAGGGCTCCTCCTTTAGGGGCAGCCCTAAGCTCCCTCTCTCCAGATTTCTCTCATGGTTTTACAGGAGTCAGCAATGCATCACCAACAAAACAAAAATCCTCAGAGTGTTGACACTTGAAACACCAAGAGTGGAACTGAACACACAGGTACCTCATGGGACAAGGTGCTGCTGCTCCCTCTTCTGTACAATTCCCCTCCACCCTCCCTTTTATTTAAGGTAAAAAAAAAAAAAGACCAAAACCAAACTCTGAAAACTCCTGACAATATTCCATAGTTGAAAACCACACAATAAAGACACCTTTATCCAGGCCTTGGGTCCAGGGAGCTGTTTCTTCCTTGCCTATCAGGGTGCAGGAGCATTAAAAACAATAGTAATGGGGCTGATATTCCACTGACACCCAAGCAGACCTTAATTGCTGCAAGGGCAATTTCTGCCAGCTTTTCACAACCAGAGCTGCTTGTGGCAGCTTCACTGAGCTAATTTTTAAAATATATCATTCACCTGTTTATTGTCAGCTCCTCCTGTAGTGAAATGGCCACCCAAATATTGGCTCATCAAAGAACATTAAAGGTATCCAGACACTGAATCTCATGGTCTTTCCCATAGTCCTGAAAAATTATAAATACCAGGAGTGACCACTCAAAAGGGCTGTTAGGTTTAATTTTAGCTCTTTTTTTCTCCTTCAGGAGAGGAAAATTGATTTTTTTTTTAACTACATTAATAAACAAACTTGAGAAGAGAAGGCTGAGCATCTATTTGTTACTGCCCACTGATAATGGCAAACCTGAAGCAGTAGTAAACCAGGAGTAACATTTTCTGCCTAAGCTCAGGATTTTTCCTCCCTTTTGTAAGCACCAACCTCATGTCATTTTGAATGATAGTTCTTTTTGTCTATTTTTCCCTCCAATCTAATACCTGTCACAACCATCACACCACTGAGAGCCTTCTCATAGGCTTTAGTTAACCCACTGATCCATGGAAATACAGAACCTGGAGCCTGAAGAAGCCTTTGCTTCCTGAAACCTACATTTGCTTATAGCTTGCCCTTAAAAACTTAGGTTTGTGCATATTTTGGATACTCCACTTGCTTTACTTTTTGATGAAGGAAAAAAAAAAACTGAAGCAAAAACTCAGCGGAGGTAGTGGGATAACAACATCTAAATTTTAACAGTGTTGAGTGATAAAATACCCCTGGAGATTGGAGACGGTGGGGGGAGGACTCCAAAGCATATCAAATTAAACATCTTCCAGTCCTCAGGGGCACAGTCAGAGGGGGGAGGGAGAAGCTGTCATCTCATTTCTCCAGTCAGTGTTGCCTGCAGATGCAGGTTAGGAAGGAGAGCAGGAATCCATTTGTTGAATTGCTCTTCCCCCAGATTCATCTGCCCTCTCTTTCTTAGTGTTTTTCATCAGCATTTTTTCCATTTTCATCATTTTGTGAGACTGATGTTTTGTGGGTTTCTTTTTTTTTTAATGAAGTCCCCTAATATATTCATTCAAATATTTCCCAGAAAAAAAAACCCAAATAACAGGCTTAATTAAGGAAAGCTCTTTTATCCCTCTTTTTTTTTTTCAAATAAACCATTGCTTTCCTCTAATCATTAATTAAAATTAAATATTAAAAATAAAAGCAATGGAGGCCTCAGAACCTATCAATAATTAATTAGGGAATTAAACTGATCAGCTAGGGGTGGCACATGTGACAGCACAGGTGTCCTACACTGGTGATCTGTCACACACTCTGATACCTCATGTCATGTGTGGGGAGCTCTGAAGGTTGGAGAAAATGGGTTCAGCTCCCAATTATGGGGCTGCAGGACAGCTACAGGCTATAGATTGGCTGCTTGTTAATTAAGTGGCAAAATGCAATTTCAGCCTCTGCCCAGCTTCGTACTGCATGACCTTCCTTTTTCCTCCCTCTCTGGAAAATAAAATTAGTTCCCCTGGCAAGTGACACCGCTCACCTCCTCTAGGTTCTTCCCATCAACTTGATGTAGTGTTTTCCACTGCTCTGTGACCACCATCCAAACCCTTCAGCAAAGAAATAACCACACAACTGATTTATTTATTTTTTTAAACACTGAATGCAATGAAGCTTTCAGATTTTTTCCAGCTTCTCTGGGCTGCGCCAGCACCAGTAATGTCCCTGTCTTTAACCCTTCCCAGAGATGTGCAAAATTCACAGCTCCTCCAGCATTCTCCAAGTGCCCAGCTGGCACTGGGAACCACAGTATTCCTAGAGAACACAGGGATGCCTCAGGATTTTAGCTTTATGTTTTTCATATATTTGTAATTCTGTAATTCTTCAGTGTGTAACTCTAAACTCCATATCCAGTGTGAGCTGCTACTTTCCCATTTGGTCAGACAAAACAATTCCTCTCCAGGCCTGGGAATCAAGGACACCTCACTGTCTCAGGCCCTGAGAGATGGAAACAAAAGTGAGTTGGGGGGAGCAAACTTGGGGTAAATTACTTTATTAACTGAAGCTGTAATTGGAAGATTAACCACCAATATGCAAATGGACCAAATTTTGATAACCCATTGTTCATTTTGGGTGTAGCCCCTGGGGGGCTTCATCTGCCCTAAATGTACCTGAAGGCCCTTCAATAAATACAACTGCTTTTTACTCCCTTAATTTTGTCTGGCTTCTGTTTTTAGGTAGCCCAAAAAGGCATCAACAGCTATGTGGAAAGAGAGATTAAGTACAAGTGGGGAAAAAGGAAAAGGAAGAAAAAATTAACATCCATAAATGGTGGCTCTGTTGTGTGGGCCACTACAAGGCCTCGGCATCTCCCGATGGCGCCAGAGCGCGGCACCCGCTGCAGCCCAGGGAACACGGCTCAGTCACACTGGGAACAGCAGCTGTGGGAGCAGGGGTGAGCGAAGAGACAGAACCAGGGGAGAGCAGGAGCTGGAGGAGTTTGGGACACTCTCAGAGGTCGAGTTTGTGGTTTTTCCCAGTGGTGGAAAAAGGGCGATGAGTCAGTGTTTGTCACTGACGGGGCTCTGCGGTGGGGAGATGTGCAGCGCTCTGACAGCCTGTCACCAGCAGCCAAGCTGCACGGCACTGCACAGTTAATAAGGCTGGGAGACTGTAAACACAAAGAAACCAGGAATAAAAAGGCCAATGAGAAATGTGAAGTGATAAACAGCAAATTACACAGCACCAAAATAGCATTTCTGCACCTTAAACTATGGGTGTACAAACTACGGGTGTAGATTTGTTCTATGGGTTGGGATTTTTAGGTTTTTTTCCCCAAGTTTTGCAACCCTATATGCTAGGGAAAATCCTTTAAATTGCTCTCAGACACCCAAAAAACTAAATATAACCACACACATAGCCCAGTGGCATGATGTGCTCACTCCTGCCTATGCCAACACTGAGATCTACAAAACAGCTCATTCAGCCTGATAACAGCATGGGACATCCCCCACGTTGGGTTTTCCTCTCCAGGGATGGAAAGTCTCCATAGACAGTGACACCCTTGCAGGATGCCTCCAGCCCATCTGGAAAGGGCACAGCTGCAGTTTGGCTCACAGAATTCCAGAATCACTGAGGTTGGAAAAGACCTTCAAAATCATTGAGTCCAAGCTGTGCCCAATGCCCACCTTGTCCCCAGAGCACTCAGTGCCATGTCCAGGCCTTCCTTGGACACCTCCAGGGATGGGGACTCCACACCTCTCTGGGAAACCCCTTCCTGTTGCTATCGGACATGAAAGAACACAAGCACACCCACTGTCAAGGTGAAGGAAAAAAGGGACTTTTATTTTTCTGACTCCTGTATTTATAGTTTTACAAAGGTGACAGTGGGTTGGAGGGTGACAGTGCCACCTCTCCAATGACACTGGTTAAACCAACAGTCCATCAACTCTCTCCTCCTCCATCGAAGGAATGCAGACAATAAGTTGTTTACAAGAAAGTGCGTGATAAAGTTCCTTACAAGAATGTCAACATCAGAAGGCTTAGAAAATCTTAAAAAACCAGGGTGACACCTTCCAATGCTTGTAAACCCTCTCCATGAAGAAATTCCTCCTGATGTCCAACCTGAACTTCACCTGGTGCAGTTTGATGCCATTTCCTTTTGTCCCGTCCCTTGTTCCCTGGGAGAAGAGGCCAGAAAAACACCCTTGGCTGGCTGCAAGTTCAGCTGGCCAAAGTGTGCAGGTAAACAAAATCAGCTCTAGAGGAGAAAGTCCCAGAAGAAAGCTGGATCTTTTTTTCCTGAATAAACTGGTACAGTTCTGAATTGAGTGAGAGAAGACAGATCCTTGGAAGGACAGTGGGTCAGGACCTTGCTAGAAGGGCATTGCTGCAGGAGGAAATTATGGAAGCAGACATTGGTAGGACATGGAAACTGGAACCTGTCCTGACAGCCTGGATTTTTTTTTACCAAGTGTTTTGTTGAGCTGGGCATCCCTGATGTACATTACAGGCAGAGAGTGACATTAACTCCACTGCTCAGTGCTGCTCCCTGCTCAGGGGCCAGACTCACATGTCCTGTGCTCCCTTAGGCAGCCTGGCCCTTCTGAACCTTCCTCAGAACTCCCAGAAGCACAGTGCCTATCCCATGCTTGTTCCTGTTATTTCTAACAGCAGAGCTCTTGGCAGGGCATCACCAGTTCTTTATTTCACTTTTGATTTGTTTGCTAAAAGATGGTAGAGCATGGCAAACACTGAAAAGAGAATTGTCTGAAATTTCAAACTTTGTTTTTTCCAGCACTATTTGTCTATTTAAGGATTCAAAGGCGTGTAAAAGCCTTCATTTAATGAGTAAATCAGAGTGCATCATTTGGCCCCTGGCAAAATTTGAATGCTTAGTCTGTGTGGGTTTGGTTCCCCACTGTTTCCTCTGCAACTCAGTGCTCACAGATGCAGCATCTCTTCCCTGCCTTCCTTCCCCAAACTGCTTCTAACCCAGTAACCTCTTTTCTTCTTCCTTTGACTGCCTCCACAGCTGGATTTTATTTTTAGCTTTGGACACACCCACATTCTAGGCATGTCCAGAAAAAATTAACCAATTAAGTCATCCACAGCCCCAAGCATAGTTAACATTCATTTAGAACATGAAAAGAGCAACACACCTTCGTGGGGCTTTGCCAATTACACGGTGTTTCAGCCAAATGCAAATCATGCCAGAATGGAAATTCCAAACTGTGCATTATGTTCATTTCTAAACCCTGTTAACTTAATTAACTCTTGGTTAAATGTGCACTGATCTCAGACGTAAAGCATGTTTGATGAGGCATGAGGCATTTTTCATTAGGCAAAAGAAAGAATTTGGAACGTGCAAACCATTTGCAACAAGAGAGAAGACTCCCTTCCTCAAATTGTGTACAACTCACACCCAATTTGTGGTCAGTGAAGGTTTATTTTCTACTTGTACTTTGTAATGCTCTTGTCAGTTTTACTTGGATCACAAAGCATCATTTGAGCAACTCTATCCATCGAATGTGGAAGATAATATTCTGCATTGTCAGTGCCACTTAAAATGCAGGAGCAGGTAATATGAAAAATGATTAAACCATCCAGCACAGGTTGTATTTAACCTGTGTTGCCACTGCTAAATCCACACACTGAGTGGCTGCTTGGTGCAATTATGGGAGGCACAAGTCCAGATCCTCAGATCCTGTACCCAGGAGGCAGACAGCCATTTCTAAAAATAAATAAATAGTTGGGAAGGGGTTTATCATTCTTAGCAGAGCTGTGGCATTTTTTAGTGAACACAGATCCACACCAGAATAACTAGAAGGAAGAGCACTTCACTAGCTGCTAAAAACTTTATTTGGAGTTATTATCCCAGGATACTTTGCTGTTTTGTTTGGTTTTGGGGTTTTTTTTGTTTTCTTTTTTTTTTTTTTTTAAGGGGGGGGTAGGGGGATTTTGTGTTTTTTTTTTTAAAAGAAAGAAAGAAAAAAAAAGGCAAAACCCAGGCCTGATACCTAAATGTGATGCACACAAAGGCAGGGATTCCAAGTTGGCAATAGGAAAGTAATCTGGCTGCCTCCCAAAGCAGATGCCATAAAAACAAATTGTTATTGCCAGGGAAGACAGGCATTCCTGACTGCATAAAAAGGAATTAAATGGTAGAACAACTCTGCTCTGTCCTAGAACTGAGGCAGCAGAAAGCTCCTTCCCCCCAGAATCCTGAGCACTGTGAGAGGCAGCTTCTAAAAATCACAGCTGGATGCATCTGTCCTCCTTTTTCTACACAAAGTGAATTCTGAAGCCAGAATGAAGGCCAGCTGAAGGAGCACGATCACACTGATGTCACCCACACTTTGCACCCCTCACCTATGGCTGCAAAACAAACCACAGGTGAGTATCATCCTCTTGTGGGCACAGAGAGGCTTCCAGAGCCCAGAGAGCACAGCACTGACAGTGAAAAACATGCAAGCAGGGCACCCTGCAGCCGTTTTCCTGTCATTAGGTATGCTAAAGAACAAGAAGAGACAGATACCATGACAGGTCCAAAAATAACATCCCTGAGTTAAACAGAGTTATGGTGTCTGGCTGTGGGCTGTATTTCCTGTGGCCAGTCAGTTGCCAGAACAGTAACATTTCCCAGCTTTCCTCAGTGCTAAGCTGAGAGGAAATGCTCCCCTGCCACCCTCAGAATAGAAACATTCAGACTCTGGAAGGCTACACCATCTCTGTCTTTTAGCATCAGCAAGTCCAGAAAAGCCCCAAAGGGCATTTTGATTTCTGTTTCCTCTTTGTGATTGCAGAGGTGGGCAGTGCAGTGCAGAAGCTCCCGTGCTTATTTCTACTGCAGCTTCCAACGATGTGCAATCTGCTCCATCCCATCCTTGATTTCATCTCCACATTCCCTGCTCAGGAAGCCCCTGTGTACAGAATTCCCCACGTGGCTGAGTGACCACAGCCAGTTTGCTCAGCCCTCTGTGAAGCCAGAGCTACCTTTGTCACACGAGCTGAAGTGCTGCTCATCCCAAGCCTGCTCCTCCTCCCTAGTTACCTTTATTCTCTAGATATATTGCAATGTTTTTAAACAGCATCTTGGTTATCTTGTCAAAAGTTACTCTTAATTTGCTTCTTCATAAAACAGACCAGCATATCCCACCTTTCCTGCAACTTAGTACCAGCTCAATATTCACCTGTCACTGTGATATTTTATGAAATTCCTTTTGGTAGGATTTTCTCCTGGGAAACTGAGGAGTCTTAGAAAAGAAAGGTAAGCAATAACTATCTGATGGCTGTGGAATGTGGTCTGGAGATGGTTTACCAACAGGTACATCTTGGATTGCTTCTGTGTGAATGTTTTTACTTGATGACCAAGTATGTGGTGGCTGTGAGCAGTCACAAGATTTTATTATTCATTCCTTGCCTTTCTACCTTTCTGATGTCTCTTTTCTCTTTGTTTAGTGTAGTTTTAATATATAATTTTCTTTTAATATAATATATATCATGGCATAGTAAATCAGCCTTCTGAAACACGGAGTCAAGATTCTCATCTCTTCCCTTGTTGGGGTTGCCTGCAAATTCCACATTTGCTCATGACAATTTCTGCTGATACAACACACGTTACTTCAAAGTAACCCTTTGAACCTGAATTGGACTACAAGCCTCATACACACACTTTAATTTTGCTTACTAGGAGATTCTTGGTTTAGCATGAAGTCAATTTGCATGCTGATAGATCTCTTCCCCTTCCAGTCACAATATAAAAAGTTAACATACTGCTGTCATAATTCAGTGTATGTCAAATCTGATTCTTTTTGATGCATTCAGCCACCTACTGTCACTTGAATGCATTTTCCCTGCACATGCACACACCCTTTTTCATGTGAAAACATTTAAACTTGCACTCAATTCAGTTAATTTTCCCCCCAGAGTTGAAATATCCAAATAGAGGTGTATTCTTCTCTTCAAAAGAGTCAACATTTTCAATTTAGGGAAATGGAGAAAGAGGAACTAGTCTATTTTCAAAACACCAGTCAGAAATAGTTTTACACTGAAACTGCAAAGTTAATCAGTCATTTCTTTATCTTGTGTGAACATCTACTCAACTTAGGTGAAAACACACAGCTCCTCAAAATTTACCATAGGAAAATAAGATTGAGGAAAGAAATCAAAAAGATGTGAGAAATACAAATATCATGTATCAGAGCAGGGTAACTTCTCATTCAGTCCTGGCAGCAAACAATGAGGTAAGGAGAGAGAAAGGAAAGAAAATGACATGGAGATAGAAAAAGTTCATACACATGTGCATGATGTTTATATGCCATATATCCCAGTCTCACACCCAACACACCAACAGTATTTTCCTCAGGAATCTAGGAGGACATTTATCTTCATCAAAACATCCATCTGATTTTTAGAAAGGTATGTTTTCTTCTTTCAGGCATTTTATGGGTTCATTTGGCAACATAATTTAACTACTTGCAGTTCCTCAACTTCCCTGACACAAATGATGACTTGTTGGCACCACCATGCTTTGATGTACAGATGCATGAAATTGCATTGCTCAGGCAAATTCTAACAGGAATCTTCTCAAAAAGCTGCCCAAATACATGGTGTGGGAACCTTCCCATTCCGTAACTCTCTGAATAAACAGAGAACAGCCCAGGGAGGAGCTGGAGCTGCTGCAGAGAGCCCAGAGGAGGCTCCAGGATGAGCAGAGGGATGGAGCAGCTGTGCTGGGAGGAAAGGCTGGCACAGCTGGCATTGTTCAGAATGGAAAAGGCTTTGAGATGGCCTCATTGTGTCCCTTCAGTACCTGAAGGAGCCATGAAAAAAGATGGAGAGAGACAATTTACGAGGGCCTGAAGTGATAGAACAAGGAGCACTATCACACTGATGTCAGAGAGAGAAAATAGGGTTAGATTAAACATTAGAAACCATTCTTTCCTGTGAGGGTGGTGAGGCATTAGAACCAGTTTCCCAGAGAAGATGGAGCTGCACCATTCCTGGAAGTGTCCAAGGCCAGGCTGGACAGGGCTTGGAGCAGCCTGGGAAAATGGAAGGTGTCCCTGCCATGACAGGGAGGTGAAACAAGATGATTTTAAAGGTCCCTTCCAAGCCAAGTCCTTCTATAATTCTTAGATAAATACTATATAAATATATGTACAATATACTCCTCTGAATCACTTGCATGGCAAAAAATAATCCTGGCAAAAAATAATCCCAGCAAAAGCAAAACTGAAACATATCCTCCTCTATAAAATTAAGAAAAAGGAAAGGATTAACATGCTGAGTATGCTACCACTTCATTTCACTGATCCTTCAAGGGCTGTTGTCCTCCTTTAGCAAAGCTTTCAAGATTGCTCAACCACTTAAAGGAGCACTGAGAATTTTGTTTACTCAGATCTGTTTTAGTGATTGCAGAACATGGAGAAAGAGTCAGCAAAGACAGAACATTCTCATTCCAGCTTTGTCTCCCCACTGGTGTTATCATTAAAGCTGAACCTGGAAGCAGAGAACATCACCCACACCAGCAGAGCACTGGGATCTGTCAGATTGGCTGCCACTGCCTCACTGATTGATTTTGTTTCTCCCATTTCTGGGTCACTGAGCTCTAAAACGTGGCCATTTTCCAGGCAAGTACAAACTGCAGCAGACTCTGCCTGTGAATCCAGTGTGCTTTAGCTGTAGGTGGGGGAAAGAACAGGATTTGGTGCTGAGCTTTTGTCATTAGCATTTATGTGTGCACATGCACACACACTTGCCCTCCAGAATTTCACCTTGGAGGAGAAAACATTCCCTTGGAGACAGAAAGGGTTAGGAAGCACAGAGCATCTTCTCATTATAATACTGACAGGTTTCTGGCCTTGAGCTCTATTCTTTCTTTTCAGTAAGCATTTCCTATGGGTTTGAAAGGCAGAGGTAAAACTGAGTTTACAACTTATTTGTGTGTGAAAAGAACGTGTGAAAATGGAGTCTATAAAACAGGAGTGGTCCCAGGATTTCACATATTCATTAATAAACCATCTCCTCCAACTAAGAAGTCTCTATGGAATAGTGAAAATGTATCAGATTCCCTGAGTCACTTCTAGTTTATTTCATCTGGGATTTTTTTTAACATTTTAAATGAGGGATTTCAGCTTCACCTCTTGTCAAATCCCATGAATTTAGACAATACCTCATAAATCTTTAAAGAGTAATCAGAGATGTAATTGCAGTGTTTTGTTAAGTTACTTTTGTGACTGAAAAAGGGGCAGCAACTCAACTGCTCAGTGCTCCATAAAATCAAAGATGGAAGAGACCTCCAGGATCATCCAGTTCCACTGCCACCTCAAATCCACCATCATGCCCCCAAAAAAACATGTCCCCAAGGGCCACATCCAGACACCTCTGGAACACTGAACATGCTGAGTCCAACTCTCTGGGCAGCTTATTCCAATGTCTGATCACTCAGTGAAAATTTCTTTCTAATACCTAAACTGAATCTCCTCTGGTTTAATCTAAGGTCATTTCTTCTCATCCTTTCATCTGGGACACAGCAGAAGAGGCCAAGTCCCATCTCACTGCCCCTCCTGTCGGGGAGTTGGGGAGAGCAATGAGGCCCCCTCTGAGCCTCCTCTTTTCCAGATAAACATTCCAAGCTCCCTCAGTTCTTCCTCATAGGATGAGATGTTTTCCAGACCCTTTCCCAGCTCTGTTGCCCTTCTTTGGCCATAGGCTGCTCAATTCTGCTATTTACAAAAGTGGTCTGGTTTGCCTTTTTTTATTTAGTGTTGATTTCTAGAAGACCAAGTTCAGATGGAAAAAAAGGCACAAACAGAGGGAAAAATATTCAGGCAGATATTAATAGTAATTCTCAACACAAGAACACACTAAACTGGCTGTAGCAAGTCCTTTGAGTTATCAGGTTGTTCTTCCAAAGACATATTTGCTTAGACTTCCATCCTTTTTCTACTTATCTGGCAAGAAATGGCTCCACAAGGAAACAAAGTGAGAACGATGCTGGACAAACACTGAGTATTTACACTCAGTCAGGCTGGTAAGGCTCTCGAGGCAAATTGCTGCTCTGCTGCCCACCAGCAGAAATGTGCTTTCTATCAAAACTACACAGGAATTCATTTATTTTTAAGTCACCCTTTTCCATTTTACCATTTAGGCCATAAATGATACTCGTGGAATCATAGAATGGTTTGGGTTCAAAGGGACATTAAGAACCATCCAGCTCCAAATGCCTGCCATGTGCAGGGACATCTTCCAGGGACATCTTCCACTAAACCAGATTACTCAGAGCCATATCCAGCCTGGCCTTGGAGACCTCCAGGGATTGGGAGTCCACAAATGGGATTCAATGAAACAAATGAAAAATGGGATTTCTTGTGTACTTCGAGAGGTATCACGGGGGATGACAGGGCCCATCCCTGGGGCACTCTGTCCCTCTTTTGTGCTTGAGAAGTGCCTGTTCTCCTCTGAGCTGCAGTATCTGTCTGGCCTGGTCAAAATCATGCCCAAGAGCCCAGGGAGAGCCAGGCAGTGTTTGCACAGTCAGCACAGGACAGCCTGGCACTCCACCTCACTCCCTGCCCCTGTTTTATTTACCAGAGGAGATGTGGCCACTGAGCCCTATCTAACAACCATTTAAGTTGGCTGCAATCATTCTGCTCACTCTGATGCAACTTTGATTACATTAAGCAAATTGGAAAAGGGCCAGGTGGAATAGAAAACACTCTTACCCTTGTTTTGAGAGAGCAATTAACCTACATAAGAACATTTCTCATGGACATTATCAGCATCTAACCTCACCTCTGCTATCACAGCATGCAGGAATTCTGCCTCAGGAAATCTGGCATTGTTTTCAGCACCTGAAGCTGTCCTAAGCTTACCTTTTGGAAGGTTAGCTGAGGAGTGGACAGAGAGACAACAGAGTAGGGAAGTGACCACAACCCTTCCCAGTGTATTCCAACAATTATATCAGCCCAGGCTTCCTTTGGCCTAAGAGACACTCTAAAAATTAAACAATTTGAAGCACTCTAATATTCAAGACCATAGTTTCCAGTTTTCATTGCACTTTCATGAAATTAGCAAACTTTTTCCTTAAGTGCATGCTTACTTCATGTTTAAATCATTCTTGAAAGCTGAATATTGTCTATGATAGGCAAGATCGATCCTGCTCTTTTATTTATTCACATTGAAGTGCATTTTCAGGATGTCAGATTACCTGGGAGCTTTATCTGACATCTAATTTGCCACAATCTTTTTTGGCACAAAGACTGAGTGACACACAGTTTTAGCCATGACATCACCAGTGCTGATTGTAGACTAATGATTTTGATGCACCCAGGAACAGTTCAAGAACTAAAGCAGTTCCTTCTCTCCCAGGTTTGAAGTGGAAATAAAAACTAAATGTAGATCAAGAAAAAATTTTATTGCAGAAGAAATCACCAGAGAGACTTAAAGAGTCTCCTGAGGGAGGTGATTCTGAACCTCTGTTCCACTCTGGTGAGATCCCACCTGCAGTACTGCATCCACCTCTGGAGTCCTCAGTCCAAGAAAAACAGGGACCTGTTGGAGCAGGTCCAGAGAAGGGCTAGTAGTGATAGACATGAGATAATGGATTTAAACTAAAATATTCAGACTAGATATAAGAAAAAAGAATTCACAAGGATAGTGAAACACTGGGAAATGCTGCCCAGAGAGATGGTGGATGCCTCCTCCCTGGAACACTCAAGGCCAGGCTGGGTGGGACCCTGAGCAGCCTGATCTGGTTAAAGCAGCCCTTGGTCATTGCAGGGTTGGAGTAGACCACCTTGAAAGATCTCTTCCAGCCCAAATTATTCCACAATTCCATTATTTAATTTCTCATCTCTTCTTGAGGACTGAGAGCTTTGCAACCTTTGAGATCCAGATCCTTTTGGGGCTGCAGGTGCTTTGCTGAACGTGCCACCTTCCAGTTTCTTGAGCAGTCATCATCCATCACTCAGAGCAGGTGACTTCTCCTCCCTCCCCCTCTCTGTCAGTTAACACACACATTTGAAACTCTACTTAGCATTCCCTCTGTTTTTTTCTGAGCCACAGGACACATTTGTAAACAGTCCTTGGTGTTTGTAACCTGATCAGACACAGACAATTTTGAGTTGTCAGAACGAAATTGACAACAGCAGTTTTAACAAACTCAGGAGAACACAGCCTTCCACCATCCCTGTTTCCAGTGGGGAATGTAGTTGAAGAGACCAAACAAGAGGATGTGCAGCAGGAGTACAAAATCTAAAAAATAAACCAAACCCCAAACTCAACAAAAACTTACCACAAACAATCAAAAGAGTAGAACTAGATCATAGTTTTGTTTGGTTTCAGAATAATTATACATTGAATGAGTTGATTTCCAAAGCTCGTGGACCCCTCTGCTTTGAAGGACTGGTTGAAAAAATTCTTCCCAGTTTGGGTATTATCCAGGGCATGCAAGAGAGAGAGAGATGGGGCACTAATCCCACCTGAGGGTCATATACTACACTTATGCTCCTGACACACCTGTCACAAGAAAGCAACTTTTTATATGGAAAATAGCAGTGAGAACATATTCATATATTTTTATATGGTTAATGAGGCTTAGCTAAAGAGAGAAACATGGGCAGAAGCTCTCTGCAGACCATTAAATATCTGAGGGACTCAATGATCTGAAAAGAAATATAGGGAAATGAGAGTGACAGCTGATCAAAGGGTAAAAATATCAATTATAGAAATGATGCTTTGGTCTCTGAAAGGTGAAACTGTACAAACAGCTCAAGTGATCAAAATATCATAGGTTTACCATGCCTTTTTAAAAAGCACATCCATCAGGTGAATAACTCTCTCAAAACCAATCCTAGTTTAATATAAATATTCAGGAAAGCAGTTATTAAAAATCAGCATTAGTTTTTGGGCATGGGGAGTTGTTTGCTTTTTTGTTTGTTTCTGTTTTTACAGAATCAGAGAATCATCAATGTTAGAAGAGACACTCACAATTATCCAGTCCCACCATCCTCCCAGCACCACCATGGTCACCCCTAAACCATGTCCCCAAGTGCCACCTGGGAAAGACTTCCCCTAGAAATGACCTTGATCATCAACAAGAGGATAAACTTTAAAGGCTGACTGGCTTCAGTCAACCACTAGCCTAAAAGATTAATCTGAAATTTTTGTGAATGGTTTAACATAAAACTCCTGGGATCAAGGAGGAATTATAAGAAGAAATTCAGCTACTTAAAAAGCTGCCACAAATCCAGAAATAAAATCCTTCCCTCAGAAACACCAGTGGTTTTCTTCATTCTATCTATACATCTAAATCCAGGTAAATAAAAGAGCATCCTAGATGAAACAGATCTCAATTATTTTTAAAAGAAAAAGAATAAACCAAAGGAAAGAAACTGGCAATAATTTTATGTGATATATATTCATCTTCCAATGACAAATACTGGTTTGTGACATCAAAATGCTCTGGGATTGCAATCATCAGGCTAGATTTTCCTCAAATTGAACAATAAATAAACAAGGAATTTTAACACTCAACAAATTTCACAAGTCATTAATCTTAAATCTTTAATATCAAAGACTTTACAAATTAAAGAAACAAAGCATCAAACTCTGTCCTATATTGCAAACTGTGCCTTTTCAAGAATTGAAAAGAGTGTTCTGTTTTCTACCTGGCTTTGTTTGAGTTTTGCCAATGAAATAAAATTCCAAAAGCATTTGTTTAATGACCCTCAATTTTTTCCAAGGTCAGATCCCTACTATTCATACATTCAGATTGAGAAGGGGAAGATTTGCCAGCCCTGCTCCTTGTGAGGAGCTGGACCAGGAGAATTCTAAAAGTCCTTTACTCCACTAATGATTCTGGGAATCTGTGAATAAAACTCCTGCCTCTTCAGAAATTGTTCCCAGCTATCTTAGTTGGGCATATGGTATCAATTACCATAATACTCCAGTTCTTTGCAATCTTTAATATATTTATTTTCACAATCCTTTTGAGAGGCAAGGAAGTCTATTATCCCTGTTTTATAGATAGAGGACTCAGGTATGGAAATTTAAATGGTTTCTGCTAAATATTTCTATTCTATTCCTCATGCTCAGGGTTCCTTGGACGCTGAACATATATGAACATTTATGCAAAAAATACTAAAAATATGCTTAAGTCCTCTTGAGTAATTTCATTTTCATAATTTCATACCTGATAACTGCAATAATTTCACTGGACTGGAAAGCTCCATTTTGGGCATTTTAATTTAAACACCTGAAAAAAACCTTAAAACTAATGTCAGAACAGAATCTTGTGATTTGATAACATACCCAGGACTCAGCCAAAGCCAAGCACTTAATCAAGCAGCATGATCATTTGAACGGCCTTGTAAATACATTGGGAAATTGTAGATTTTATTTCATAGACATCACAGAGGTGTAAAAGTTTCCTGATAACACTGGCATCACCTTGGTATGAAAAAGTAGGTTAGTAATTCTACTCAGAGGGAGGAAACGAAGTATGAGTGTCCTTAGCCAGAGAATCAATGACAAACTACAATGCAGATGTTAAAACAGTTCTGTAAGAGTTCCAGTCACAAGGCTCATCTAAATAATTGAAGAGCTCCCCAGATTTGTGATCCCAAAAGAATATCAACATTAGCAAACTAAACTGAGGCCATAATGAAAGAAAAAATAAAATGATAAAATATCTTAAAACTTTTGTATCAAAAAAACCACACTTAAACGCAATCACCTAGTTCTGAAACTGTGAGAGATTCAAGGCCAGCAAAGCCCAGGACATTTCTTTCTGGAAAAGGTGATCAGGCCTTGGAAGAGGCTGCCCAGGGAGATTTAGAGTCCCCATCCTTGGAGTGTCCAAGGAGTGCCTGGATGTGGCACTCAGTGCTCTGAGCTGGGGACAACGTGAGGAGGGGTCACAGGTTGGACTTGATGGTCTTGGAAGTCTTTTCCAGCCTCAATGGTTCCATAATTCTGATTCTGTGATTTAACCAGGGATATTTTGCATAGTTCCAGCTGTAGAAGCACATTTCACTTTAACACTCAGTGTGTCTAAACTTTTACTGCAAACACATCCTAAAAACAATGATCTGGGAAATTTAAATATGGACAGGTTAGCAGGGAAGAAGACCTACACTGAGCCCCTAGGAGCTCAGTGATATTTTCTCCTCGGGACTTACTCAAACCTTAATCACAACCCCTCACTATGTTTATATCCCCAGGAGCAATTTTCCTTTGCTTTAGCATACTCTGTTCTCTTTATGGCAGATTGTTTTAAAAATATTTTAAAGGAGACGCTCAGCGTGCTGCTAAGACTCCTTCTATCAAAGTTGGAACAACACAGTTCTCCATGGAAAGAGTTCACTCCATTTCATGTTCAATCTCCTGAGTAGTGTGAATTTATTAACAGCTTTGAAGTGATAAAAAAAGTGATGCATGTATGTGTGTGTGTACAGATGATCCAAACAGTACAGAAAACCAGCCAGGAAATCAATAAAGTAGCTTTTTAACAAATGCATTTCCAGCCGATCAAAAGAATCGCCTAACGGCTACATACAGCTGATCTAACACTCATTACATTATCATTTCAAGGAAACATCCTTTGCAGCTGAAAGGTGAAGTCTTTTTGTAATGAGCTCCTTCTGAGTCAGCAACAAGACCCCTTTTCATGGTGCTGAGACAAAATAAATATGTGATAAACACCAGGGAGGAATTATTCTCTGCAAACAAACGTTTTTCTGCATGCAAGAGCTCTGGTTTGGATTGGGTTTGCTGCTTGGAAGTAAAGAAACCTAAAGAGAAGGCAGTCTTTAATGTAGGGTCTTCTCATTAAAAGGGACAATTTAATTAATTAATTTAATTAGTGGTTGCTCATGAGGGATGGTGTAGTACATGGATGTCCCACACCTACCAAAACCTTTCTATCCTTTCGCTCCACAGCTGGACAGGGGAGAGAAAAATGCAGCAAAAGTTTGTGATTCAAGATGAGGACAGAGATCACTCACCAAATACCATCACAGGCAACACAGCCTGGGGATATTAATTGTATTTTTTACCAACAAAATCAGAACAGGATAATGAGAAGTGAAACAAACCCTTAAAAACACCTTCCCCCATTCTTCCCTCCTCCCCTTTACCCTCACAGCAGGGCAGGGAAATGGGGAATGGGGGTTATGGACAGTTCACCACCTGTGCCTGCCACTGCTCATTGCTCTCCACTATATTCCTCAAAAGATTCCCTTCAAGCAAAACCACTTCCTAAAAGTTCCTGCTAAGTAAAAAAGCACCTTTTACAAATAACCACAGACATTCAAAATTTTCTGGGAATTGGAGTTTGGTTTTTTTCAAGCAATGACAGTGGCTTGAGGCCACCACATTTCCTCATGGTTCATTCTAAAGTAGCAAGGAAATTCAATATCCTCCAGCTGTCTTTGGATTACACAATCAAATTACACTTTCAAAGGAAAGTGCTGATTTCACAGAGTAGCACTGCCTCCAGACTTGTCAGTTCAAATCCCTGCAGCTATTCCCAAAATCTGTGCCATTGGGGTAGCCAGGGACCATGATGTGGAAGACAAAATATTTTTCCATGGCATTCATGAGGGGCTTACTGCTAAAGTTATTGATGTAAATTCAGGCAGACTGAGGCTGAGTACTCTGCTTTCCATGGTGCCTTTTTCTAAGGAATAATGTGGTTTTCCATAAAAATATTTTTGGCACAAGAGTTTTCCCACAGGGGCCAGAAAGAAAATCAGGAAATCTTGTCCCTCACAATGCTTCAAGGGGAGTCAGGAGATCCCTTATTCATGAAGGGAATCATGACCCCTCAGAATTAAGTCTCTTCTGATGTTCCATGTCTTCACTCTTCATGTCTCTGTCTGAAACTGTTCAGTCCATCCTTGCTTGACCCCAGATGGATAAACACATGATTTGAGGGAATGATTTCTCTAACCAAACTCAAATGTCTTACTCTTGAAGACAAAAATCCCATGTTACAAATGTCTGTTTCTCTTCTTTTGTAATAAGAAGGTAAAATAGCTCAGGGACAGGCATTTACCATGTAGATATTTGTGATGGGCTAAATCCCACACTGGCAGCTCCAAAAGGGATCCTGCTTTGGTGACATCTGCACACTCTGTGCAATTGAACAGCTTCAAAAGGGAAAGGGAATAGCAGCCTTCCCAGAGAATTCACAGATCAGCAGGAAAAAGGGAATCACTTCAAAACTGTTCTTTTATCCCCACTCTTGTCTCTCTGAAAACTTTTTCACAAGCACAGCTCTGCATTCCAAACTTCCCATCAGCTTCCAGCAGGAACTGGATACCATTTTCTGCTCCAGAACTTTCATATTTTTGTTTATGTTTTGACATAACAGACCTGACTATTTCTTTTCCCCACCATCCCTTTTAAACTTTTCTTGATCCTTTTTGGTTTTTTTTGGTTTTTTTTTTCTATTTCTTCCATTTTACCATCAGCCTTCAGCTGCCTCAGAGGGTTTCAGAGGATGCTGGAGGAAGAAGGTACTACAAAAAATGTGGAGAGAGACAGAGGGAAGAGAAAAAAGTGAGTTTTATAATGTCATTAAGGTACAAGGCTGTCCTTTTACCTTTCCCTGGAGAACTGGAGCATTTCTGTTGCTTTAAGCAGCTGTGCACTGCAAAATTTAAGAAAAAAAAACCAAACCCAAGTGTGTAGTTGGAAATTTCCTCACACTCACACTCATACCAGGAAATTAATGTTGGACCTCAAAATGTACATGGAGTTTGTTGTGGGTCACAGGAAACTGAGGAAGATCCTTTGGCCACCAAGTGTTTTGTTAGAAAATGGACTCAGAAACAAAGAAAAGAGAAAAGCTTTCACTTCAAATACTCACAGTCAGAGGGGCAACCAGTAAGATAATGCAGGCCCTGCACTTTCCTTCTGTATTTTATTTCTTTTTTGAAGTTTTTGAGTGAGGAATACATCCATCTCCTCAACTCACAGTTCAGGTTATTCTAAATGAGGTCCTGAAAATTGTAATTTAGGTTCTACAACCTGCAAGGCTGGTAACTTTTCAATAAGTTGATGACACTTTATGTAAAAGTTAATGTCCTTGTTTGCAGTACAGGATGCTGAAGTAGACTTTTGTTGCCTTCATTTTAGTCTTGCCTTGCCACAAAGAAGATTGTGCTTTTTAATATTTTGTAATTTATAGCATGGCCCTGCAGTGGCTAAATATTGCCTCAATTTTTATTTCCTGACCTGTCCCTGAGGCATTTGAATATTCAGGAATTTTCACACTCTCATTTTCTTCTACAGATGGCAGCTAACATTAAAATATTAACAACTGAACGAAATAACCAAAACCTTTACCATTTGACTCTCCAACTCCACCCTTCCCAGAAGCATAGCTAATTTATATGATAATTAAAAGGAAATTGCAAAATTTCCAGTTTCCCTGAAAGAGTCTCTGAGGTGAAAATACCGGCTATTAGAATTTTTTTGCAAGGATGGGAACAATAACTGTCTGTTTTAACACATTTTGGTAAGGTTGCAATTGAGATTTCTGTGGTTTTAGTAACTGAAAATTCATAAATGTGTTAAAGTATTCAATGTATAGCATAGTAAAGAAATTCTAAATATACAGATTAAACTGTGTAGTTTCAACTGAGAGACAAGCCTGTGATAAACACTGACTTCTAAATAAAAATATAAGTGCAGTATGAAATAAATAGCTCATAATGAAGGATACATTATTCTCAGCCTGATTTTTCTCCTCTAATGCTGTTTTTTGGGGAGATAGACTTTTTAAAGTTATTATTTGGACTTATAAACCAATTGTCACACTCTCAGTCACACTTCTTCCTTTCCAGGCAAATTTCTGAGCTTCCTGGACACATCTGCTGTTGGCAAACACTGGGGAAGGTAAAGCAAACACGACTGAAAGGGGCTCCTTGCTGCCCCTGCTGCAGAGAGTGTTTGCTCTTCCCCCAGTGAGCAGCTGCCACCCCAGGCCATGCAGATGGAATCCCAGCTGCTGTGTGACCACAGGAACAGGGTCACTCCCACCCAGCCCAACAGGTAACAGCACCACAGAAATGCACCTCCTCCTCCTCAAATAAATCTAAAATCTAAAATCAGGGTCCTTGGACAGGCTCAGTAAGAACTGAACTATGAACTCTTCCTATAAAAGCCCTGGTGGGAAGTCCATGTGAATTTGCCAGGCCACCAAGTTCTCTGTGATATCCTGAATTTTCATCCTATACTGATTTTCTATTTAAAAAAAAAAAATTACCAGATTATTTAAAATGCATGTTAAAAGTGTATCTTCCTATGTGGCTTGTATTCACCTACCACGTGTCTAGCATTCATTAGTATAATTTAGAATTTATTTATAAATCATTTATTTAATATTCAGTATTAGAAATATAATAATAAATAGAATAGAATTTAGAATATGATATAGAAAATAAATAGAATATAAATATAATATAATATGGAGAAATAATATAATATAATATAATATAATATAATATAATCTAATATAGAGAAATAATATAATGTAATATAATATAATATAATATAATATAATATAATATAATATAACATAATATAATAATATTTTTTAGAAATATAATACTATAATAGAAATACTGTTATTAGAAATATGGCCTTCAAGGCCAAGTTGGATGGAGCTCTGAGCAATCTCATCCAGTGGAAGGTTCCCTGCTCATGGCAGGGGATTTGGATCTGGGTGATCTTTTATAGTCCCTTCCAACCACTTTTTGTGGTTTTTTGATTCTTAGCAATGGCAGCTGAGTGGCAAAACTATTGTATGTGGTGCTTAAAGGTGCAACATGGTGATGAATGTGGGATCAAAATCAGTCTGAGGGAACAGAGGAGATCAGAGAAGAGATTTTCCTTCTGTCCTTGCAGGGGTGCTCCAAAGTCCATTTCAGTCTCCTCAATGCAGCACTGACACGAGCCCTCCTCAATGCAGTTTTTTCTCCATAAAAATCCATCTTAATTTTAATTTCTTCCATTAAACTAAGCAAAATTTAGGTACCATTAGTTGAGAACTGGAGCTTCAAAATACTGTTTTGTCTTAACATATGAAATTTGCTCTTTACTATAATAATTTTCTGTTTTACCTTGCAACAATAATAAAATAAGGCCTGAAATTGTTTGTAGATAGAAATCACAGTTTATTGGAATAAATAAGGAATATGAGAATGCAGTTTTAAAAAATAAGAGATGCCCAGAGACTTCGAGAATAATAAACAAGAAAAGTTGCAAGGCAAAGATTTTGTAGTTTGCTAAAAGACAGCATTTCCTTCTCCATTTATATACTAGCTAAAACAATTAATAAAGGCAAATATTTATCTACTGTATATATTTCATAATACTTTGCATCACTTGAAAATAAAATGAGTGCTCCATGTTCCCCAAATCTGATTCAAACAAAGAAAAATTAATAGAGGTTTCATGTACAATAAATGAATCATCACTTCAAAGGAAATTTTAGAGTTTAGAAAGGTGATAGGAGCCAATCTATAAAAATTTCATTCTCAAAATCAAAGCTTTTTAATCTTGCCTTCATAAAGGCCCATAAAAAGTAATACCACCAAAATCTGAACCTCAAAATGGGGTGTTTTGACCTTCCAGGTCATTCCTTTGTGCATGAGTGACACCAACACCTGCTCATCCCCTTTTCCAATATGACCCCTAAGCACACAGATTAGCAAAGGTAAATATGAAATCTGCATGAAATCTGCACTATTTCTGAAAGAGTTTTGTGCAAGCAGACCCTGTCTCCAGTGCACACAGGTGTAAGTGCTCAATAAACAGAGGCACAGCTGCCACCAGCCTGGAGTGTACAAACAGAGCAGGTTTCTGAGTATTTAACAGTCACCTAAGCAACCAGAGCAACACACCTCTGAAGCTGACAGTGCTAAAGCTGCCCTTGGAATTAAACACCACGTGAGGCTCATTTAGAGCACTTTCCCCTCAGACTTGCAGCTGCCAGAGCAAGGCAGGTGGGATATGGTAAGGTGAGTACAACACCTGAAGTGTCACCTTCTGCCATCAGCTGGGACCCTTCAGTTTTGCCTTGCTGCTGGTTTGTGGCAATGAGCTGGGGGGAATTTGGCCACTGAGAATGCTGTTCTATAATTTCCTGGTTGCCATGTCACCATCAGCCAGTATTTCATCTATATCCCCAAAAATCAGGTTTAGAGGTGAGAGTTTCAGAGAGATGTTTCCAATATTCAGGAGAAATGTTTCATCATTCAGGAGAAATTTGGGGCAGAGTGATTTATTGTCCCACTATGTGCAGCAAGAAGAGGAATATTGATCTCTGCTCTTCCAGTGAGGATGGCAATGGGGAGGAGGAAGGTGACAACATCTTCTGCCCAGACAGGATAACAACTGCACAAAGTAGACAAATCAAGCAAGGTTATTCTCAGGTGATTTTTTTCAGGTGATTCTCACCCCCAGTTGGGCTCAAATGACAGACACCAAGAATGTTTTACTGTCAACACAATGGTACCTCTGGCATGCAGAAATTCTGCTGCTTGTTCAGTTATGCTGCAGTGACCTATATATGGCCGCTTAATTTGATGGTGGATGAAAGAGTAAAAAAGAAAAAAAATCTACTTTATGGTCAAAATATTTATTTAAAATAAAGTATTTCCTCAAATTAAAAGAGTCTGGGGTGCTGTTTCCAGCTCTGGCTCCTCAACACTGCAGGGCCAGGAGTAGCTGGAGCTGAGCAAGGGCCTGGAGCAGCTCCGTGCCCAGGAAAGGCTGAGGGAGCTGGGGCTGCTCAGCCTGGAGAGGAGCCCCAGGGAGAGAGAGGGGCCTCAGCCCTGCCTGGCCCTGTGTCTGTCCCTGTGTGTGTCCCTGTGTCTGTCCCTGTGTCTGTCCCTGTGTGTGTCCCTGTGTCTGTCCCTGTCTGTCCCTGTCTGTCCCTGTGTGCAGAGCTCAGAGCAGGCCCAGGCTCTGCTCCAGGCCCAGCAATGGCCCCAGAGCCACGGGCAGGGCCTGAGCCCAGCAATTCCCCTCACAGGAGGCACAACTTCTGCCCTGGGCAGTGCCCAGCCCTGAGCAGAGACCAGAGGGGCTCTGGGGGCTCCTCCCTGGGGACATTCCAGAGCCATCTGGACCCAGCCCTGTGCCTTGTGCTCTGGGATGGCCCTGCTGGAGCAGGGAGGTGGCACTAGTGACCCTCTGTGGTCCCTGCCATCCTCACCCATTCTGTGAAGATGTGAAAGGAAGCAAAATTAAACCTCTTTGCTTTCCTCTCCCCAGCTTGCTTATCAAACCATGGCCAGGTAGGAATTACTGATTTTGTCATGCTGCTTCTGATCAGGATGCAAAAAAAATCCCAACAGGCAGATTTCCAGAGGAATTAGCTCTGCATATACAATCCATTCAGTTCTGCAACAAAAGATTGATTTAAAACAGTAGGCGTGGAAGGCTGTCCAAAGATTCTTGTTACACAACTGCTTTCAAACCTCTGACACAACAATGCACCATAATGGCCAGGCATTATTTGTTTAACTCTTTTGCTCTGGGTCCCTGCTGGGCCTACATTCATTTTTTGCCTTGGTTCCTGTGCCCTACATAGCATCCACAGCAGCCATTTATCTGCAGCAATCCAGCTCAGAGTTTTTCTGGATTTTATGATAGCATTGCTTCAGATTAACTGCTCCCTATTCTTCTGTGAGCCAGTTAATCACTGTACAGCTTATTCTATTACTGGGTAATCAAAAAATTAACAGCAATCATCCTGTAATGGCAATTTTGTGGCATTACATTAGTCAACTTCCTCTGTCCTGAGCTGCTCTTACACAAATTACTCCTTTTTTAATAATTTAATCTATTTTTTTATACTCTGAAGTATCTCTCACATTTTGATCCTGACCTATAATGATTAGTTCAGGTAAATTATTTTCATAGCTATTCATATTGCAAAAAAAAGTCTCCTCATATTTGAAGTGGTTTCTTCTACCTAGACAATTTCATTCCCATTAAAACTTTGTGTTGGGCACCCAGGTGCTTCTTTTGGTAATTGATTTTTTGGTAATTAAGCATATTTGCTTTCCTCAAAATTGTCTCAAGCACTCTTCAAGCAGTAATGTGGAGGTTACCTTTGTAAAGCTTCTCCTGCCCACAGTTAATTCAGCAGTGACAAATTTCCCATAGCAAACAAGAGACTTGACATCAGTATTTCCAAACAGTTGCAGCTAATTACATGACAGGCCCTAATTAGAGCAACAGCATGACCTTCTGTGTGTAGATGCTCACAGAACTACATCTGAATTCAAACAGAATTTCAAGAAGGCTAGAGACACAAAAACTTTCTCCCCATATCATACAGGCACACTCTACATCCCTTGGGATGCCTCAAACAAATTTATGCTGCAGTAAAGTCATATATTATGCTAATAAGATGGTTACAGATATTTTTTTTCCTAGACACCACTCAGTTGAGGAATTGGTGGCTCCAGACTCTTTCACAGCACACATGAACAAAAAAGTCATGCCTGACTTTCCCACCACCAGGCAAGCAAACAAAATCCAGTAATCCAACAGGAGATTGGAGGCTGCTAAATTACAAAACCATGGAATGGTTTGGGTTGGAAGGGATCTGGAAGATCATCCAGTGCCACCCCTGCCATGGCTGGGACACCTTCCACTGTCACAAGCTGCTCCAAGCTCCAGTGTCCAACCTGGCCTTGGGAACTTCCAGGGATCCAGGGGCAGCCCCAGCTGCTCTGGGACCCTGTGCCAGGGCCTGCCCACCCTCTCAGGGAAGGATTTCTGCCTAATACCTGACCTAAATTCCCCCTCTTTCGATTTGAAGCCATTCCCTGTGTCCTGTCACTCCAGTTCCTGATGCAGAGCCATCTCTGATTTCCTTGTAGCCCCTTCAGACTCTGGAAGCTGCTCTGAGGTGTCCACACAACCTTCTCTTCTCCAGGCTGGGTCACCAAGCAGATTCACAGGGTTCAGGAGATAGGGAATTACAAGTTCTCTACCAAACCCTAGAAAACAACCTAGTATTCTTAAGTAAACACTCATATCTGACCACCTTTTCTTGATGCTATTCCCATTTTGAAAGGAAGGAATGAGGATGGCAGACA
This sequence comes from Setophaga petechia, assembly GCA_024362935.1. NCBI lineage: Eukaryota > Metazoa > Chordata > Aves > Passeriformes > Parulidae > Setophaga > Setophaga petechia. The sequence continues at coordinate 20,742 of JANCRA010000121.1, read as the reverse complement.
ACTCAAATGAATCTATGATTTTAAGACGTACTCAAGAATGACAGGAAGAGTTTCAGCTAAAATCACTCATCAAGGATGCAACCAAAAAGTTAAAATCTCTGCTAGTGAGCCCCTTAAAAATGTAAATCAATAACAAACCCACAGAAGTTACTGAAGGTAGCAATGGTTATTGGTTATGCTGTTCTATTGTTTCATCTCATTTAGAAGGTGTCATGTGCTATTTGTTTAAAAAAAATAATTGCATCAGGGTATATTTTTTTTACACTTTTGAAAAACATATTTTTTTGTGAAGTAACTGAAGCATCCAGTCAATATGACTTTGAATTGTTTTTATCTCACTTAAATATTTTCATATCTCTATTAGAAGAAATAGAAAACAGTTGCTTGACATGACATAGTTATGTGACTGAGCTTTCAAGACAGATGTGTCTTGGAAACTTGAAGAAAAGATAGGACTTCAAGCAAAACCTTTCTGTGCTGCTCATTTTCATAGTGAGTAACCTTAAACCACCCTAAACTGCAGCAAATATTCTTTAATTCTTGTCAAAAGTGATTGCTTTACTACTAAGAGTCTCTTATTAAAGATGCAGAGTAGATGAAGGAATTTGCAAATGTTATTAAAGGTGAAGTTGAATTAAAGAATGAAGACTCCAGTGCAGGGAGACACTTAATCATCTGCTGAGGGTCTGCAGTGGTTATGGCTGCTTCCCTAAGTCTGATTCTCTGTCCTGAACAGCAGCACTTCTATTTTTTTCTCTTTAAATTGTATGAGAATTCCATGCAGAGAGAGAACACAGACCCTGCTGTATACCTGACAGCCATTTTCAAATTGCATTTAATGACATGACAAATGGTGTGTAATATCTGTGAGAATGATTTTAAAGGGTTTGCTCAGTAATCCCATTATCTTGATTAGGCTGCTATGATAAGCATCTTTTAAAAATCTTATTTGCCCCTGGATTTTCCTTTGTAGTTTCATTGCACTTTGAATTGAATTGCATGCATCATCTTTCTGCCACAGCCTCCTATTTTATTCCAGCAATTTTGGATGTTATTGCCCCCTTGGCATCCCCAGATGTGCACTTGCAGATTTCACTGCCTTGTTGGATGTGCTTTCCCCTAGGTCATTGCTGCACTAGGACAGATTCACTGCAGGAAAGAAATGGACACATTTGAGCTCTTCAAGCTTTAGAAAAAATGTGTTCTGCCTATGGTTGTGCAAAAATAAAACAAAATTAAAAGGTATACTGGTGATATTACTCTCTAAGGACAGAGATTCTTAAATCCCCTGGGTAAGGAGTAGTTTCTGTTTGTGCTGTAACCAGGTAATGCACAGCCACGTATCATTGTGCACCACACCCCTGAGGAATCATGGAATCACACAGGACCTGGAGACCTTACAAGCCTTCCTCTGCAGGATCCTGACAGGAGCAGGTATGAGCAGACTGCAGAATTCATAGTGACAGAAAAAAAAACCCCAGAGTTTCAGCACAGGCATTATTCCAGCAGTGTGGTCAGCAGTGCCTCCATAAGATGACCTGGAAAAGGATATGATTCCTTCTGAGGGCACCAGGGATGGGATCAACTTCTTAAAAATGGGCAGGCACACATCTGTGAGCAGAGCTGCTCCAGAAAGCAGGACCCACAGGAAATACTGGCACTAATGAATTGCTGGGTATCCAGGGTGGGGAGCAGGAAGAGGACAAAAGATATCAACTTGCATCAGCTGGTGGAAGTGCACGAGACTTTTAATAATATCCTAAAATATCCTGATTTGCAATAAAGATAATCACAGGCCACCTCCTGGTCCTGCACAGGACACCCCAAGAGTCCCACACTGTGCCTAAAATCATTGTCCAGACATTTTTGAAAGCCAGTAAGTAACTCCCCCCAAAAAACCATAATGAAGGAGGACCCTGAGCAGACAATTCAGAGGTCTGTTGAGGACACACATACAGGAATGTGAGGTATGATTGGTACAGAAGAAACTGCAAGGAAAATGCTGGGGGAGGCAGAGCAGAGAAATCACCACAGGGAACACTCCTAGAAACTCTCAGGCTGCCATGCCTGTGGTTATTTAGGATGCCACACACGAGGTAAATCTGCATCACACACAGAAAGCAAACCTTTGGCATCTTCTTAGCTGCCTACAAGGCCAGCTGTGTGATCTTATCTCAGATTTTGAGACATTAAAATGTGGAGGAAATACATGGAGGTGCCAGCATCTCCATGGGATAACCAGCCCCAGCAGAGATTCAGTCAGGGAGAAGTTTTTTAGCTGTTCTGCTGAGAGCAGTGAACACCAACCCTTTGCAAACTTGGGGTCCAGGTGGCTGCTCTTCAGTGCCAAGCTCTTCTAGAAAGTCTGGTTCTGAGTTTTCAAGGGAGGACCACTATATACTTCACAATATTAGTGCCTAATTAAAAATGAGTTTACCAGAAGTGGAAACATTCAATAAAAAAAGCAAAATTAGAAATCACCTACAGATGTACTGGTACCAGAGCATTCTGCCCTGAAAACCCCTCTTGTTCTGCTGCATACCTATGACCACACAGCCTCAGAGAGCTCAAAAAGATGATATTTCTAAGTTACACACAACTTCCCATGAGTGGTTTGCATTAAAACCAAGTCAGCAGCTGAGATGGGGATGACCTTTTGACTATAACCACTGCTCCCCTCACAAGTAATTTCTCTAGAGCTACATTTCCCTGCTTTATCTTAGCAGATGATACTATTGCTACTGCCAATGCTACTCTAAAATTCCTTTTATCTATTTTTGAGCTGTTATGTGCCTAATAATTATAATGTGAATGTGCTTTCATAGCTACTGGGCAATTCTTGTTTTTTCTCTCTTCATAATAAATTACTCATATTAAATTACAAACAGCAGCCTGAGGCTGTAGAGTTGATACCCAGAGGCTATTAAAAACTTTCAACCTCATGTCTGACAACTGGGGAGTTAAACAAACATCCTCACATATGCTACAGTTACAATAAAAGAGATAATTATCTTTGTATTATAAAGGATGTTAACTACCCCACAAATTTATTTTTCTTAACATTTTATGAGGACGCAAAGCTACATTTTACAGCTTTTACTTTTTGTTTTCATTACTGTATGGTTTGTAACACCATCTCACAAGCCCAAAAAAAAATTATAGCTTTGGATTTTCTTTTACATTGGCAAAGGAATATTCATTGCCTCTAAATTCCTCACTCTTCCTCAGTTTCCAATAGGGTAAAGGACTGCAATTGTTATTTTCAAGGCTTTCTTCTTAATGGATAATATCATAGACTTCCACTATCATTTTTATTTTTAGTATTTCATACTGTTTCACTTAACCAGTGTGAGGAACCTGAGGTTGCCTACAAATTTAAATCAGATTTATTTTTTTTCTCATTCCCAAGCGATCAAGAGTCTCTTCAGGCTGGAACAAAAATAAACACATTTCAAATGTCTGAAACACTGGGCAAGCTAATGGGCGTAAAAATGCTTGTTATTGAAATAAATGCAACTTTCTGGGGCAAACAAAACTGTAGCCTATAAATAAATTAACCCTGACAAATTAAGCAGGTGCAGGAAAGCTGTAGAGCCTGTGATGTAGCTGCTGAAAGCAAGAAAGGACTCATCTGATGGAGATAAGACAATTGTTTCATGCTTCCAAGTACTCTTAAAGAGCTGTTTGATTTGAAACCTACTGAGATGATTAAAAAGCATCTACCAGCCCTTTTTATCCTTATTTTCATGGGACTAGACAAATATAATGTCACAACATAATGTTCAATAGAAATGCAGATTAAAGTGATGGTGTTTCTGTGCAAAACATTTTGTCTATATTTATCCATGGTGCCCCATCTTATCAATTCACCAAAGTGTTTGAACACCTTTTTATTAAAAAATAACATTTGTGAGGTACATCTATTTTGATTTGGTATTGGATATTTACACTGCTCTGCTGGACATTTAGACTGCAAATATTGGATGTTTACATTGCAAGCACAAAAATAGACCCTGAAAATATTAGAAAATGTGGATTTTTTTTGTTCCTTCTCTGAAGAACAGCTGTTCTCTGAGCCAAAACTACACAGGGATCTGAAAATCTGAGAGAAAAAATATCTCTCCTCTGTGACTTAATTTTTATCTCAATTTCTGGGAGGAAGGGGATGGGGAGAAGGACAAAACAACATGGGAGAGAATAAAGGTTTAGATAGACAATAAAAAGAAATACTTTTATACAAATAGTCCTTATTGTAAGAAAGTAAATTAGCTAAATATGGTGGAGATTTCATATCTACATAGTGTTCACATTCTTCCTGACATTCTGTAGAGATGTGAGCATTCTCTTCGAGGTAAAACATCACAAACAAAGAACAAAAGGTCACAAATACCGAGTGGAAAAGAAACAATATTTGAAAAAAAATATATATACAGTAAAAATAAGTTGCTATGAGCACATTTGGCAGAAAAACTTGATTTTATCCCTGTTATTCTGTAGGAAGTAAATGAACCCACAGTATTTAAAACACAAGCAATTCTTATGAAATAAAGGATTCTTAAAACAAGAATAAAGCAATTTCAATCTGTTAGTCCAAGAGAGAAAATAAAAATACGTGTGGTCAGTAGGAAAAGGGGGTATTTTTTCCCTTAATATTTCCCTAATAGATTATTCCAAACATGTTAAGCTTCTTTCAAGAAATCTAGGTGACTCTAGAAAGATTATGCAAATAATTATTCCATTTCTGTTCTTTTTTTGGTGAAGTATCTCCACCATTTTTAATGTAGCAAAGTCCCAGCAGCCCATATCTCTACCACACAGCTGGCAAGCATATCTAAAGGATTATGCATAATATGCATGTGAGCCCATGAAGAAAATGCATTTATTCAGGACTGAAAAGAAGTAGGAAAGCTTTACTTCCCCAGCCACAGAGAAAGATGGCTTAAATAAATTTCTGTTTCTCATCCATCCTTTCCCCCAAATCCCAACCTCTTGCTACCTGCACCTCCATTTTCATGGCAAGGTGAAAAGCATCACCAAACCCATCCTGCTTCCTGCCAAGCCAGTGCTGATTTGAAAAGGATTTTTTTTTTTTTTGTGGATTCTGGATGATTTTTCTTTTTTTTTTTCCTAAAAACTGGATGGATGTACAGAATCTTTTCTTCCCTCCTCCTCCTCCTCCTTAGGTAAGCATTTGTCAGTGACATTTGTGAGAGTTGCAGGCTCCCATCAAAACAAGGCTGCTGTGGATACAGGCAGGTGTGAATGTAAGGGAATAATTCATTCTCCTCAGACTTATTCCTGGGCAAGAAAATGTGAAAATGCTCTTCTAAACCCAGGACTACACATAAGGGAAAAGAAAAAAAAGAAACCAAACCCAGCAGAGTGCTACTTTTTAATGATAGTTTATCCTGAACAATATTTTGCATCACTTATCACTATTTTAAAAAAAAATTTTACCACAGCTAGGACAATCCCTTAAATATGGTGCCCCAGACTTCTACTTTTATGGCATTTAATTTTGTTTAAGTGTTTCTCTCCATTGCCAGAAGTCCTCAAGGAATGTGAATGTGGGTGGGCGCATCCCCCCCTTGAATCCCACTAGAGGGGATTAAAATTTGAGAATTCAAAGTTGTCTAAGTATTAAGGATTGGATTTTTTGTATTAATTTATACTCTTTGGGTTCCCCACAGAGTTTAACTCACACCTTGTACACTAGCAGTGATACCAGCTAGAGAAAAATGAGTTTTTGGTTTGGGGCAAATTGAAACAGAAGGTTTTGAACTGAGCATTTCATGTGCTGATAGCAATCAAGTCATGATAACACAAAGCCTGCACGCCTCCTCAGCTTCCAGAGGGGTGCAGTGAAATCCATGCTGCCACAACTGGAGCAACTGGTGTCCCAGAGGGCAAGGGACATCCTAACTGCTCTGACTTAATGCTGGGCTGCTGAGGCAGGAGATTTCCTGAACTAAGAGGTCGTGCAGAGAGGTGAAATTCACTCTTGAATTTCTGCATCAGATTTTTCTGTTGTTTTATTGCATAATTTTCACCTGTGGCTTCACTTTTCTTCCCAACACCCTAAAAAGACAGCAGATTATTAAATGGCTGCCTACAAGAGCCTGGCACACCCAATTTGTGCCCCTTTGTGAGCCCCTAAATGTCACCCAGTAGAAGTGTGGATCCCCTGCTGTGAATATCACTCTCCTGCCAGGAAATCTGCCTTGCTGTCCTTCTCAGATCCCTCTGAGGTGTAATCCCAGAAAGTGCTTAGCTGACAGCTCTGTTCAGCTTTTTGAATCTCTCTCAGAGTTCTTGCTCTTTTCATCTATTCTAAGAAAAATTCACAGCAAATAACAGCATCACCAGGCTTTTGAAAATGACCAAACTGGGTCTGTTCTCAGTTGTTCACCTCTGACATTGAACTGCCCACAAAGGAAACCAACCCACCTGGGATCATCTGGTGGATGAGAGGCTGGACATGCCCTGTCCAGCATGGACATGGGTGCTGGGACACAGAAATCCCCTTGTGCTGGGCTCATCCCACAGCCTGGGCAGCAGGAAAGGGGGAAATTCTGCCCCTGTGCCCTGCTCAGGTGATTTCCCACCTGCAGAGCTGCCCCAGGCCTGGGCCCAGCCCAGGGAGGAGCTGGAGCTGCTGCAGAGAGCCCAGAGGAGGCTCCAGGATGAGCAGAGGATGGAGCAGCTGTGCTGGGAGGAAAGGCTGGCACAGCTGGCATTGTTCACCTGCACAGGAGAAGCTTTGGGCTGAGCTCAGGGTGGCCTTGCAGGGCCTGAAGGAGCCCCACGAAAGCTGGAGAGAGAAAATTGCCAGGGGATGCAGGGACAGCACACAGGGAATGGCTTCAGACTGAGTAGGGTTAGATTAGATATTTGTAAGAAATTGTTCCCTGTGAGGATGGGGAGGGACTGGGATGGAATTCCCAGAGCAGCTGTGGCTGCCCCTGGATCCCTGGCAGTGCCCATGGCCAGGCTGGACACTGGGGCTTGGAGCAACCTGGGGCAGTGGAAGGTGTCCCTGCCATGCAGGGATTTGGAATCAGATGATCCTTCAAGTCCCTTCCATCCTATGATCCTCTGATGACCCCAAGGGATGGATCCTCTGGGAAGGGATGGACTCTGACACCCAACAGAGATTGCACAAGAGATGTCCAACCACCTCTGTCACCTCAGGCACAGTCTGGCTCTCAGAGAGCCTGAGGAGGCCAGGGAAAGGTGGCTCAGCTCTCTCTGTGCTAAAGGCAGGCTGCAGCACAGACAGACCCTCATCTGCCCCACTTGGAGATAACCAGATAAAGAAGAAGAAGCACAAAGTGAAGCAAGTTTTACTAACTTGTGGCTGTCATAACCTTTGCTTCCTCACAGGAATTACTTCCCTTGACCTACCATCCACTTCAGAGCCTTCGTTAACCTTCTTTAAATTAGAAATCATAATGTAGGCTTGGAAAAAATAAAGGGGGAAAAAAAGGAGATGATAATCACACTGAGACATGAATCTCCAGCTGATGGAAGTAGACACTGATTCTGTCAGCCAAGGGTTTGACCTGTGATGCCAAAACTGAAAAGATGCTCTTACCAGAGGGGTTAATTCAGACAACTCTTTTAAAATGCAAATTTTCTGCTTTTTGCTTTTCTTGATTTCAAGCACAGCCAAGCAGGGGCTGTAATTAGAGAATGGGTAGTCGGCACTGTTCACCAGTTGTGCGTAAGCTTTAAACTAATAACTCAGCAATTAGAAGAAAAATGAGCAGTAATTACACACATTTTACTCACTGCTAGACAGATGGAACATTTTCTGCTCGTTATTGGCAAACTGTCACTGCGTTTATTTCATTTTTAGTGTTTACTGTTTGTTGTAGTTTGATTAGGAATAATTACAGGCTAGGAAAAATACGAAAGAAATGAACAGCCTTTTCATTTTTACATCCTTAAAGTGATACAGCCATTTCTTCCCCCATTTTCTCCAAGATGAACATGCTCTCTGTTTAAAACTCCATTAAAATCAGGCTGCACCTTCTGGAGCTTGGTGAAAAAAAGGATTAGGGCAGTGCAGGAAAGACCATCCTGTCCAGAATGGCTGATAAAACACTGCTGGGGTCACAGGCAGCTTCCCTGGTGGGCACTGCTCTGTATTGACAGGTTATTGCATAAATTGGTTTCTATTTATTGCAGCTACAAGGCTTTAGTCAAAAGAGACATCTGAGGCAGATCCCAGCCCATAGCTGCAGGGAAATATCAGTGTCCTTACCCAAAGTAAACAGGAAAACACAAGAGGAGTTCTGGAGGTAGGACTTTCATTTTTCCACCTTGCTGGAGTTTGTTCCCCTATCCCCTCCTAGCTAATTCTGGATTTCTGAGCCTTTATGTTTCACAAACTGTGCCTTACTCCTGATCTTTGGGGACAACTTGAGGGAAGGGAGGTGTTGTCACCTGTGCAAAGTAACCAAAGTTTCCAAAGGAACCAGGCACTTGGAGAGATTTCTAAATACTGAAGCTTTGAACCAGGGATAAAGACTTCCTGCTCTAATTCTATTCATGACAAGGTTTTTCTAAGTCCCTACCTGAAACATTTAGAGAAAAACACACCAAAATATGCAGATGAGCTTGTTCCTTCCTCAGTTCCAGCATCACTGAGGTCCTTGCACAGCCCCTGCCTGCACCAGACTCTGGGATAGCACTGACATTTCTTATAGATAGGACAGGGGGAAAAGCAAATGATTGCTCTTATCAATACATCCTTCTGACAATACAGACTAATCAGATCTTGTGACAAGCTGTGGGGGGAGGGAGGTGGATCAAGCCTACTTTGCCTCAAGAATCCATTCAGTGATTGTGGAAGGTCTGAAAGCCAAGGCCCAAACAATCACTATGTGAAGATTTCCTCTGCTTCGCTTCAACTATTTCCAGCACAATTTTATTCATCAACTTTCTAATCATCTCTGCCTTCTTTTAAATCTAGGGGGTTTTTTAAAAAATAAAGGGTCAAAGGAACAAACCTGAGGAAAAAAAAGGATGATTAATTTCCCTGCAAATATAATGGGATTTGAATGTTGGGGATGGGGTGCATCACTGATAAATTGATTTAAATTCACTGACGCACATAACCTAATACCACTGGAAGGAATAACAATGCTAATGAAGTCCTAGGAAAATCCAAACCAGTCCTGTTATGAAATCTGGCTGCAAACTTCACATGAGACAGCAGTGGATAATCTCCCATTTATGTAATGCCTTGGAAAAGTTTCCTGGCTCTATGGTAGCACCTTTAGGGCAATGAAATTTTGGCATGACTCATAAATCCTGCATTAGTCAGGTTGGATTGGACAACCTTATCATTGGGAAAGTTTTCCCACTGCCAGCCCTTTTGTCTGGTACAAAGCTGCCAGGCACTGCATCCACCTCTCCTTTCACAATTCATAGCCAATGGTTTTCTCAGCAACACTAAATAAATGTTCTCTCTGATGCCATAATTGAACATGAATGAAGTCTACAGCACAAGGCATCACATGAAGCAGCTTTTTCAAGGCCTTAAATATACAGTAGCTCTGAAATAGATTTCCTTGCCAGGAAAAAGAAAATTGTCTTTGAATGCATATTATTTTTAAGACTTTTCTGAGTGTCCTTTAGTTATTGTTTCAAGTTTTTCTCCAGAATAACGAGCAGTGGATTCTCCTTCTACACTGCCAGCTGAGGGACCAAACAGAGGCTCTACAGACCCTGGAGGTAGAGATGATGGGGGAGAAAAAACACCATCACTACAGGAGCAGGACAGAGGCTTTGATTGTTGCAGGAGGATAAAGCAGTGAAATAGTAATGGCAAAGAAATGGAAAGCAGGAAAAATGGCTGAAAGAGCCAAGACTGTGCACTAACAGAGGACTTCAAATGATGCAGCAAAATATTCACTGCAAGGCATTGGTGCTTTTGTGCATGAGGCAATTCCTCCTCATGAGGCTGTTGTGGAAATTTCTAAAAGAAAAAAGGTCAATCATAGAATCATAGAAAGTAAAGAAAAATGGAATTGGAAGGGAGATTAAAGATCACTTGATCCCAAACCCCCTGCCATGGGCAGGGACACCTCCTACTGTCCAAGGTTGCTCAAAGTTTTACTCAGCCTGGTCTTGAACACTGCCAGGGATGGAGCAGCCACAGCTTCTCTGAGCAAATCATGCCAGGTCCTCACTACCCGCACAGGGAGGAATTTTTTTTATAATATCCCATTAACGCTACTCTCTGGCAGTGTGAAGCCATTCCCTGTGTGCTGTCCCTGCATCCCCTGGCAATTTTCTCTCTCCAGCTTTCCTGGGGCTCCTTCAGGCCCTGCAAGGCCACCCTGAGCTCAGCCCAAAGCTTCTCCTGTGCAGGTGAACAATGCCAGCTGTGCCAGCCTTTCCTCCCAGCACAGCTGCTCCACCCCTCTGCTCATCCTGGAGCCTCCTCTGGGCTCTCTGCAGCAGCTCCAGCTCCTCCCTGGGCTGGGGCAGCTCTGCAGGTGGGAAATCACCTGAGGGGGCACAGGGGCAGAATTTCTCCCTTTCCTGTGGAGATGAGCCCAGGGCACAATTGCCTTTCTGGGCTGCAAGCAGACATTGCCAGCTCATGTCCAGCCTTTGTCTAGGCTATATTTATCCAGCCTTATGTTGGAAGGCAATTTCAAGTAGGTGGGGAACTGGAAACCAGCTGGTTTTTTATTATTTCTGAAGTTGGAACAAACGTGATCCAACAGAGCTGAGGCACTACACCAAGGCAAGCTTCTGCCCAGCAAACAGCAGCTGGAAATTGTCCTTGCAAAATTATTCCCTCCCTGAACACTTGGGAGCACACTCCTGGCAACCAAGGGGTATAGCACTCTTTTTATATCTTAAATTCATAATAATTCAGTCTCTTTTTGTATCTTAAATTCATAATAACTCACAATTCATAATAAATTATAATTTCTTTTTAGCTGTGCTCTGAAATGAATAACATAAAACCACTGGCAGTTTCACATTTCACATTTTCAATAAAATTTGGAAAACAGCACTTTCCTCATGGTGACAGAAGAAAGAGAATTTCTGTTGTAAAGCTGTGCTGTTAATGATATTTAATTACCCATGCTTAATTACACCTGGCACTCTCCATCTTTGGCTCCTAAGGATTTTCCTAGTTAGATGATTAATGTGCATATAAGTGTGGAAAATTTCAAAGCTGGGGCTTAACCTTGGCACTAAGCATGGCAAACTCAAGCATCTGCACACTCCTAGCTGGGCTCCATTTCTCTTTGTTGCATTTTATCAGTACAAAGTACTTTGATAGCACAGATAACATTCCACAGAGGGGTGAAAAGAATTGTCCTGAGATATTTGCTTGAATCTTTTATTTTTTTTCCCCCTAATTAAGGTTTTGCACCAGGATACCAAGCAGAAGCACAGATTTTGGACATTCTTAATTTGATCTACACAGGGAGAGTCAAAGAAAAACAATGATTTTTATAAATGTGCTGTAATAACTGAGTGTTGTACATAGCATTCAATAAGCCTGAAATAATTATAACAAACTTCTTACCTGGCAGAACCCAAGGGCACCTCTTATCTATTTTTTTTTAATAGATCATAAGTCTCTAATTTCTATTCTGCTCCAATATGTAGCAGTTTTGTAAATTATTCTCAGAGCATCAAAACTGTGCTTCATCAGGGTCTCCACAGGAGCCTGCATTATTAATTACATGTTATATAACATTTGAATAGTATTCCTGAATGGCTTTCAGAGCAATTTTTAGAATATCCCACTTATGTCCTGGAGGATAAATGTGAATATTAGAAGTCCATAAGGAGTGACCTTTTCTGACTAGAGGTTTTTTTTTATTTTAAAGATGGCACAAGTAGGATGGAATTATACACATATATATGTGTACATATATATGTATAGAAACACTAAGTCTTAGTAAAAGATTTTGCAAGAATAGCACCGTGTCATGTAATAAAGGTAAAATTGTGTTCTGGAGTAGAGATTTTCTTTGGAGTTGCATGAGATTTGGGCTGCTGTGTTCTTGTATCTGGTTGCATAAGAATAAATTAAATTTATGTTTTGGTATTACAATCCACCAAGTGACACAGAATAGTTTTGTGGAGATCATTTTATGTTTGTTTTGAAAGAAAAAAGGTGCCTAAAATGAATTTGCTTTAATTCCATTCCATCTACAACTCTAAGCAAAGAATCCCACTGGATAAAAAAAAAAAAATAAATAGACAAATAAATACACAAGCAGATTGATACATAAACTCTTGAGAAATAATCAGACTCTCTCTTTCTCTTGCAAGAATTTCAAAAATGACCAATGTATTTCAGCTTAAAAAAAGTGAAAACCCCCTCAATTTCACTTATCACTGAAGTTCCTGTCACAGTTTACAGCTGCACCATCACAAACAGTGTGAAAAGTTAAACAACCTCGGAGAACCCAAAATTGTTCCCTGGCAAACAGAAACAAATAACCATTAATATCATTAATATTGGCACAGCCCTTCCACCCACTGAGTCCAAGCTGTGACTGATCCCCACCTTGTCCCCAGCCCAGAGCTCTGAGTGCCACCTCCAGGCCTTCCTTGGGCACCTCCAGGGATGGGGACTCCAAACCTCCCTGGGCAGTCCCTTCCAGTGCTTAACAACCCTTTCCATGCAGAAATCCTTCCTAACACAAACTTTCAAAATATGATTGCTTATCTTCAACCCAAACATGTGGGAAAGTGCTTTAAATAGCATGAAAACCTGAAGGAAGAGTAGTTTGTTAGGCAGAAAAGCAGGACCAGAAAAAACAGGACCAGAGAAAAGCAAGACCAGAGAAAACAACAGGTCATGGATGAATTAGCCCTTACAAAGCAGGTTTACTTCAGCAGGAGCACAACAAAATTAAAATTCTCTTTACTCTTCCAAGCAAAACCCACATGGGCTCAGAGCAGGTATTTATGAACTGGTTCTTGCTGACTGTGCTAGAATGCCAACTTCTTTGCTGAGCAAACTAAACAAATTGTTGCTCCAGTATTAAAGCATATATTCCCTTTCCCACTTCTGACTCAGCTTCGAGTGAAATAATTTCTCCAAATATTAAAGAGGCAGACAACCAATGCAATTTCACAGCCAACTTCTTTCAAATATTGTATCCAAGGCAACTCCATTAATGGGTTGTTTTATTAATGTGCTTTGTCAACTTTATTAACCACTATTCATGAGGACTCTGTCCTAAGGGTTTTCCTCTCAAAATTAAAATGAAGTGAACAAGAAGAAAGGCATCCTACAGTTACTTGTGCATTTTATAAACAAAGTTGATTATTAAAAATCTTTTGGCAGATAGAGAAGCTCAACTTTTCCTCAGCATTTCTCTGGGTGCTAAGATACATCTGGTTGGTGAGGTTTGCTTAGTTTCACCCTCTTTACATGACTTGGGGATTAAAATTGAGACATGAGTCAGCAATGTGCTCTTCCAGCCCAGAAAGCCAATTGTATCCTGGGCTACATGAAAAGGAGTGTGGCTCCCAGGTCAAGAGAGATGATTTTCCTCTTCCACTTCAGTCTGTATCCAGCTCTGGGGTCCCAGAACAAGAATAACATGAACTTGTTGGGTTGGGTCCAGAAGAATTGACCACAAAAATGGTCAGAATGTTGGAGCACCTTTCCTGTGAAGAAAGGCAGAGATAGTTGGGGTGGCTCAGCTGGAAAAGAGAAGGCTTTGGGGAAACATTATTGCTTCTAAGTCTGCAAGAGTGCAGGAGGCTTAGAGAAAACATGGAGACTCTCTGCCAGGACCTTTAGAGACCAAGGAAAACTGAAAAGAGGGTAGATCTAGAATGGACCTAAAGAAAAATTATTTTTACTTTAAGAGTGGTGAGACACTGCAAGAGATTATACAGAGAAGCTGTGGCTGTCTCATACCTGGAAGTGTTCAAAAACCAGGTTGGAAGGGGTTTGGAGAAAATGATGCCTCAGGGTTGAGCTTTTACATTTTTCAGATTATGAACTGCTTTATGTGTAGTTCTGAGCTTCATATTATGGGGTGGTGAGCTCTGTGCACAGAGCAGGGAGACAAAACAATTCCAGCTCCAGCTGGGCACCAAGGACAAATGATCCAAATCTCAGCCCAAGAGCACAAACCCCGTGGGCTGCAGAGAGAAAAACAAGCAGGGTGGGACTGCCTGGGCTAAAGCTGGGATGGGACAATGAACTGCAAGATGCAAATGGAGCAGAAACTGATCCCAGGGACAGACCCCGTGCCCGGCCGTGCATTTTGGGGGCCATTTTGGTTCATCTTGGGTGCAGCCCTGGCTGGGCTCTGGTGCTGCCCAAGGTGCATCCATGGAGGAGATGCTTTGAATAAATCCCTGCTTTATTCTTTAGCTCTGTCCAGCCTCTGCTCTAGGGCAAACCTGCACAAGGCATCAAAACTTGGTCTAGTTAAAGATGCCCCTGCCCCTGGAAGGGAGGTTGTACTTTAATGGCCTCCTGCAACCCAAACCAACACTTAATAATCATCAATATAAAAGAGTAGCAAGCCTTTTTGAAGAATTCATAAACTCCTTGGAGATCTGGATAAGACTTTGGAATGCCTTGCTGATTGAGGAAAATACCATTCTGTTAAATTTGTTTCTCCCATATTATGCAGAGGGATTAAGAAGGCTGCTGATTTCAGAGCCATTACACAACTGAAAGTGCTACATCAAGCCCCTCAGTTTTTGTTTTACAGACAAAAAAAGGTCATTACTGATAATCTCAACTTTTAAAAAATTCTGTTGACCATCACAAATATCTGCCTTAACCCTAAATATTTCAACACTCATTTTAGAAGCTGGTTTCTAAAGGGCTTCAGGAGCTTTAGACTCTGACTGTGCTGCACAGGTCTGCAGCAGTTTTTGCATTAAAACAGCTAAATATTTCTGCTGTGTTTATAAGAAGAAGGTAATATCAGGAATACTGCTGGAAGCTGAAGTAGAAAGACAGCTGAGCTGAATCCTATTTGTTACTCCAGATGGATAAATCATAGAATCATGGAATGGTTTGGATTGGAAAGGACCTTTAGGCTCATCCAGTGCCACCCCTGCCATGGGCAGGGACACCTTCCACTGTCCCAGGCTGCTCCAAGCCCTAAAGTCCAACCTGACCTTGGACACTTCCAGGCCATGGGTCAGTCACATCTTCTCTGGATAAATATATCTTTTATCTTTTGAGTATTCCCCCTCAAGGAAGCCAACTCCTTCAGCTGAAGTGTGTATATGAGTGAAGGGCAACTATTAGCACAGAGTTCAATTAGCCCAGGTTCAAGTGCAAGTGACCTCATTGTGAATCAATAGCAGTGTTTAACTAATAAAAATAGAATGAATTTATGGCCCCACTGAAGTCAGAGGACATTTGCAGCTTGCTTCCATCCAGACTTAGAAAGAAAAGTCACATACCTGCCCTGCTGAGCTGATGTAACTGCCTTTCCCTCATGCCTTCACAGATAATTTGTCCTCCCTTACACTACACACAGAAATCCTGGGGTTTGCTGTCCCCATCATCCTTTCCCTTGAGCACTGACCCCTGCAGAAGCATCCCTGGAGCTCAAGGGAGAGCATAAGAGGACATTTCTACTTCCTCACAGCCACTTGCTGCCTGACCAGTCCTACTCCTCCCAGGCCAGTTCCTCAGCACAGCTCCATCAGTGGGCTCCCATTCTTACTAACATGAGGAACACAATCAAAATCTTTGCCAGCTCATTCTTACAGCTTCTCTAGAAAATTCACATTTAGAAATGTTCAGTGTGAAGTGAAGCCAAGGAGAAAAACAATCTCCCCAAAAAAATAGTTTTACAGGGACTGTGTCACTGCTGAGGGAGAGGGAAGTTTACCAAAGGAAAGTTTAACTCCAGTTTTTTCAATATGAGAAAAGTCTCTGATAGAGCTGACAAATGGAAAACAAATTTCACCAAGTATAACAACTTAATAGGCTTTCCTTCACAAAATATTAATCTACTTGCTTCCCTTGACCTTTTTTAAACATTTTTCTCCCATTTTGTCTTCCACCTAGAGCCTTGGTAATGGTGAGGAACAGAGAGGTGCTAAACAGTGATGAAGACAGCAGTGAAGGTGTTTGCTTTTATGGCCTGCAAAAATTCTCCATGGTACATTTTGAAAAAGGTACAGGTTGTATTAATCGGTGTCACTCAAAAAGAATCAGGAGCAGGAAAAATTACTAAAGAAAAGAATATAATTTTAGCAGTAAGGTGGCTGGATGAAGGTGAATGTTAAACTGAACAGATGATGCCTTGCCAAGTGACTCTTGTAACAGCTGCTCTAAACCAGACACCACCAGAACAGTGAATATGAAGTTATTGATGTTACTAATTGTACTGTGTCTCATTTTGCACCATTGTTCTGTCAGGTTCCTGCAGAAATTTCTGACAAATACACTACTTACACTTTTCAGCCAGCTAGTAGCATTTTAAAATGCCATTCTCTGGAGGGAAAAAAAAGGAAAATCTGAGCTATTTTGAAAAAACTTGCTTCATTATGAACGGGTCCACTGTCACACACAAGAGCATTTCATTCCCCTGGCTGCTGTGAGAAAAGTAAAATAAATTATTAGACACAGGAAAAAAATGTAAAACAGAGGCAATTTTTCATTCCTCTTATTAGTAGCTAGAACTTTCCTGACAGGAGCAGGCAGTGACCCCTTGCCCCAAGGAGAAATCAGCCACAGGGTGGTGGCCAACATTTCCAGAAACATCCTCCTACCTTGCACCTGAGAGATAGAGGCTGGCACTCAGCAAGGTTTTCAAAACAGCTGGAGGTCACAAATGCACTTGTGTCCCTTTTATTTAACTCCTTTCCTAAAGGTCAGAGAGAGGAGCAGTGGAAAATTCAGGAGCTGAGCTCAGTTTTGAGCTGATCTGAACCCAGGATGACTCTTGGTACATTCTCCCTGCCATCAGCATTACACTGCTAAGAAATGGAGCTGAGCATTAAAGGGCATTTTTTGGGTGGGATTATGAGCAGAAGTGTGCTTAGATAAAGAAAAAATAACTCCTCAACTTCTGCCCTGGAGTCCAAACAGCAACCTGAGGAATGAACTTTCCAGCCTGATTAAATAAGACAAGGCCCTTTGTCACAGAAGCAGCATCTATTCCCAGAAGAGCCAAAAAATATTTTTGCTGATTCATTTGCTGCCTATCAAGACTGAATTATGAGCCTGTCTCAGAAAAGAAAATGAAATTATCATCAGAAGTTTTTTTCATGAGATTTTTGTGAAGATATATATAGATATATAGATATACAGCTATATATTTAGGTCATTTGCTCTTCAAGGTTAAAACAGAATAATTGTGGCTGAACAAATACTTCCCCTGGCAAGCACAAACAGAATTTCAGTCACACTTTCTGTGCAGAAGAGTTGGAAGGCAAGGTCAGAGTCGTGTTCAAACTGAGATTTAGAAAACTCTGATTTCATAGAGTCTCTATACAGGGATGCTTTAGAAATGTTCATAACCACAGCTTTTGTTGGTGTCTTCATAGCTTTATTGCCAAAACTCCTCAGCTGTCACAGATGAGTCTAATCTGGGGGGCAAGGGGTGAAAGAGCAAAGATGATTCTACATGGGATAAGTTGCTCACAATTGAATTGGTAAGGTTGCAATTTAAAAAATAAAATAATGTAACTAAATTTGAAAGCACAGACCAGATTAAAAACAGATCAAGCCAGTGAGGTATCACATCTTTTTCAAGGCCTTTAATAGAAAAAATAAAGCAAGGGGTTATTCTTGATTCAGCAAAGCCACACAAAAGTTAATTATCTGGTATTTCTAAATTACTCACAATGTTCCCTGTCCATCATTTGGAAACAATGGCTTCTTAATGCTTACCTGGTAAATATGACATGTCTGGCTAAATACAAATATGTGGCTAAAGAAACACTGAGACAGCCAAGCTAAATAAAGTCCATTTGAAAGGGCAAAGTGTCTTCCATATTTTACACATGTGGATAAGTAGAAAGGTTGCCATCAGATAAAGATGCAAAGCTGGGAAAGGATTGTGAGTTTCAAAGGCAATGAGTGCTTGGGAAATTGAACAGAGAGACTGGATTATATAGTTGAGGGACTCAGCTGAGCAGCCAACAGAATTGGAAAATTGTCTTTCTTTTGATTATTGGTGTATGTGGCTGATTTAATAAAAAGAATCGGATGATGCATAGAATAGGAGCCTCCTTATACTCCCTATCCAGTACAGAATAAATGAGCTTTCAAATTTATTTCATATTGAAAGAGTTGAGCAAGACAGACAAGGTTAAGTGAAGGAAAAAAAAAAAAGGGGCTGACAGGTAAATAACACACACGGACTGAAGTGATGGCAGAAAATAGGAGTGTTGTTGGATTTATGGGTGAATTTATGTATTTGTCAGCAACAGTGAATCTGGGTTGGCTTCCCAGAAATACCAAAGTATAAATAGGAGATCTGTTAAACTGCTCACGAAAAACCTGCTCACATTAAAATCCCATCAGGCACAATTATTTGTGATCCCATTAATCCCAGACACAGAAAAGGTGAAATAGAAAGGACCTAGTATTACATATGTAAATACAGGGATATCCAAGCCCTGTTCCCTACAAGACCTTCCAGCATTTTATCTGAGTCTGCTCTGGCTGCATTATCCTGATATTTATTTCCAAACATTTCAACCCAATTCTTCACCTCATCCACCTTCTTCCCCTTCCCATTGCACACTCCAAAACAGTCACAGGATCTTTCCTCTGACCTTGGCTGTTACACCTCCCTGTTCTTCCTTCACATCCCCTTCCCTCCTTTTCCATCTTCAGATCTCCTCTGTGCCAGTACCTGACAATGGCAGATGAGAGCCACTACCCCCAAATTTCAGTGGCCCATGAGCTGTTGTCACCACCCTTCAGCACCATTGGACCTTACCAATTTGTATCTTACCAAGAATGCCATGACACATCAGATGGAGTTATGATTCAGTGGTGCTCTGTGACATTCACCATCTCTGAAAAATCCCTTCACCCAGAAATTTCTCCTGGGAAGCTGAGAAGCCTCAGACAAAAAGGAAAACAATTCTTATCTCATTTGCTTCTCCTGTGTTTTGCTCATGTGGAATGTGTTTGGAGATTGTTTACCCAACATGTTGGTTGTTTCATTGGATTCTGCTGTGAGTTGTTTTCACTCATTGACCAATCAGTGCCAAGCTGTGTCGGGACTCTGGAGAAAGTCACGAGTTTTCATTAATGTATTAGCATTCTGTCTGTATCCTTTCTGTATTCCTTAGTATAGTTTAGTTTAGTATTCTTATAATCTAATATAGTATCATAAAATAATAAATTATCCTTCTGAGAACATGGAGTCAGATTCATCGTTCCTTCCTTCCATCACCAGGGGCACCCTGCAGATACAATAGTGCTCTCTGAAGAACAGGAGATTTGTCATTTAAACCTGTAAATTCAATGCTTACTGAATCAGCACACATGAACTTCCATCTTAGACTTTATATTTGTATTTAAACTCTTAATATGGGAATATCTGCAGGCAGTTCAAGGGCAGCAGTTTAAATTCAGGTCTACAAGCAAATGCAAAGCTCATGTCACAGTGACCTCATGTTGTTAATTGGTAATGCAATGACAAAAAGGTTTGGCACAGTGAATATAAACTGAATGAGGATCCATTTTGTTTAGAGACTGTGCAGCCTTTTCAGGTTTTTGAGAGTTAATTATGCATTCCTAACACTGAGCAGAACAAAATGTTCTTTAGTTCAACTGCAGAGATTTGTTGGGGTTGTAACCAGATCACAGGAGCTGCTCAGTTCCAAACTCCATGGCAATGTTTTGGGGATGTGTCACACTGGAGGTGTGCTTGGGAAGGAGCTGAAAGGAAAACTGCTTTTTGCTGCCTGATCAGAGGGGCTGCAAATGTCTGTAAAAGCTTTCTAGTCCCATCTAAATAGATTTCAAATACATTGGAAAATTCCACAATAATGAGATCTGCTTTTGATGTGTGATCTATTCCCCTCCCCAGCCCCAGCCTAAATTTTATTTTAGAAGAGCTAAGCTGTCCTCCATGCTATATCAAGCCTGCTTATCCAACTCTTCTGTTTTGATGGATGGATTTAGGTCTATGTGACTAAACTTTGCCCCTTTCTGTCCAAAAAGAAGGAAAATAACAAAATTTACGTACATGAGGTGATGCAAGTGTTACATTCACGTACCAAGTCTTGCAATAGATCTCACTTTTGCAATGCTGAATTTGATAAATATCAGGAAACGTGTAAAGTTCCAGACCTAAATTACATCACTGGACTAAATGGTTAGCTGGAAAAACAAAATCCCTCAAAATAATCTATCAAAATTACAGAGCTGCAATTTGCCAATAATCATGTTCAATTTCCTTATTCTTTCAGGTAAAATTTCTGCATTCTTTAAATCATCACCCAAAAAAAATACCCAAAAAAACCCAACCAAAGAGCAGCAACAAATAAAACAAAACAAAAATCACAAAAATAAACCAGCAACCATGTGTGACACATGGAAAATATCTCCATTAAGCTATAGGTTCAAAAGTTCAGCAGCTATGAAGTCAAATCTATTTATTAATTTTGCTGCTATTCCAAACTGCATCCACAAATACTGACTGTCCAAGTGAGTTAGATCAACCCCAGGTCAGTGCATGGTGTTCTCATGCTGTTGATCTACATAAACCCCATTGTTTTTAGGTTATTTTTAAT